>APFE030148996.1:0-23389 GCA_000404065.3 Pinus taeda
ACTTGGGTATACTTCTTAAACCTCAAGAGCGAAGTATTTAACACATTTTTGGCCTTCAAAGCCTTTGTTGAAAAACAATCTGGACATCAAATTCTTAAGCTAAGAACTGATAATGGTGGAGAATATGTTAAAAACACAATCATCAACTTTTGCACCGAAAATGGAATTCAAATGCAACATACTGTTCCATACACTCCACAACAAAATGGTGTAGCTGAAAGGAAAAATCGCACCTTAAAGGAAATGGCTAATTGTATGCTGCAATCTAAGGGACTCAGTCTTAGTTTTTGGGCCGAAGCAATTAATTGTGCAAATTATATAATAAATCGCACTCCTACTAAGGTTCTAAAGAATATCACTCCAGAAGAAGCTTGGAGTTCCATTAAACCAGATGTAAGTCACTTTCGTATATTTGGAAGTGAAGCATGGGCCCATATTCCAGATGAAAAGCATAAAGCTTTAGAACCTAAGAGTGAGAAATGTACTTTTGTTGGATATTCTGAAGATGTAAAAGGTTATAGACTTATTCCATTTAAGTCCAAAAATGTTATCATTAGAAGAGACGTAAAATTTGATGAAAATAAATCGGCCTGCGAGCCTAGTCCGGCGGATGTGCCACCTCTTCCTATCTCTTCTACTTTTGAAAACATTTCTTCTTCAGATGATGAAAGTGAGGATGACAATCCTCCCCCACCTTCTCAGGATCCTCACCTTCCAAGATGGGTCCGTGCTACTCGGGATGCAGCAGGTGATCTTGCCGGTGATCCTACAGATCAGCGACGTACACGTTCTCAGTTTGAAAGAGCCTCTTCTTTACTGGCTCAAGCTCCAGTAAATCATGATTCTGACACTTTTGCAGAAGCTTCAGGCCATCCACATTGGGAAGCAGCTATGAATGAAGAATATCATTCATTGTTGGCAAATGATACATGGGATCTTGTTCCTCTACCAAAGGGACGCAAACTTGTTAGATGTAAATGTGTTTACAGAACCAAGTATGGACCAGATGGGAAAGTTGATAAACATAAAGCTCGTCTTGTTGCTAAGGGCTTTTCACAGGTTGAAGGCATGACTACACTGAAACCTTCTCCCCTGTTGCCAAAATGAACTCTATCCGCCTTGTTCTTTCCCTTACTGCCTCTTTAAAATAGGAAGTCCATCAGATGGATGTTAAATCTGCCTTCTTGCATGGGGACTTGCATGAAGAAATCTATATGGAACAACCCATTGGCTTCATCCAAACAGACTCCAGCCTTGTATGTCGACTTAAGAAATCTCTTTATGGTCTCAAGCAAGCTCCTTGGGCTTGGTATGCCAAAATGGATAGCTTTCTTTTAGAATCTGGCTTTTCTAGGTGTTATTCTGACAATACTTTCTACACCAAGAAAGTGGGCAACTCTCTTATCATCCTTGTTCTTTATGTTGATGATCTTATTCTTACTGGTAGTGATCCCAACCTTATACACCATGTGAAGTCCAGCCTTAAAAAGAAATTTGAAATGACAGACTTAGGACACTTACACTATTTCTCGGTCTTCAAGTCTTGCAATCCAAGGAGGGTATTTCCCTTTCCCAGTCCAAGTATGCTTGTGATATTCTTCGTCATTTTCACATGGGAGATTGTAAGCCAGCTCCTTCTCCCTTTCAGTCTGGAGTCAAACTTTCAGTCTCTTGTACTTCTCCTGAAGTTGATGCTACCTTATACCGTCAACTTGTAGGAAAACTCTTGTATTTAACCCATACTCGTCCTGACCTTTCCTTTGCTGTTGGCCTTGTTGCTCGTTTTTTGCAAAACCCCCGTGGAAGTCATTGGAAAGCAGCTAAAAGAATACTTCGTTATGTTCGAGGTACAGTACAGTTTGGGATTCATTACAGTGCCAAAGCAGCTCCTCTATTAGTTGGTTTCACTGATTCTGATTGGGCTGGTGACCCTGATGATCGGAAGTCTACTGCCGGTTATGTCTTCACTCTTGGTTCAGGACCTATTACATGGGCTTGTAAGAAACAGGCTGCCATTTCTCTTTCGTCAGCAGAAGCAGAGTATCGTGGTGCCGTGGAAGCTAGTAAGGAAGCCTTGTGGCTTCGTCAGATCCTATCAGATTTTGGCTTTGAGCAGCAGCATCCGACTACACTTTGGTGTGATAATCAAAGTGCCATTCAGCTTTGCAAAGATCCAGTTCAGCATCAGCGCAGCAAACACATTGAACTTCACATGCACTTCATCAGAAAGCTCATTCATGACCATGTTCTTGAAGTGCAATATTGTTCAACAGATGATCAGGTTGCAGACATCTTCACAAAGGCTCTCACAGAGGCGAAGTTCACTAAACTTCGATATATGCTTGGAGTTCAGGAAGTTGTCACTAAGGGGGGATAGGCTCTAGTGCCTCCTTCCTTCTCCTATTGTGTCATATTTGTAAATCCTTCAATCCTATCCCAAGTTGTTCTTAAGGGGGGATGTTAGGATATTCCGACACATAGGAAATAGTTAAGTTCAACTTGGTCTAGTATAGAGTTAGGTATAGAGTTAGGTAAAGTGTGTTTCTTTACCGTTGTACATTTTGTAACTTACAATCCGACGGTCACGATATGTAGTGATCCGACGGTTCATTCTCTCCTCGGTATTACCGACCACTTGATCCGTGGCTTGACACCCGATTGGTCCATGAATTCTATTTAAAGCGCATGGAGGGTCATTTGTAGGTTAACCGTGCATGAGAGAAGCTTATGTAAATTTTCATTCTTTTATTAATAAATTGCCTGTAGTAGCCACGTTGGCGCAGGCCGTGGACTGTTTCCCTCTCTGAGGGTTTTAACCACGTCAAAATACTGGTGTATTGATCTGTGATCTGTTTATGAGCGGTGTCCTTTTGGTGTTCTGTCTGAGGAACTTACCTTGTAAATTCCTACAGTTTGTACAAATTCCCCACGCGTACTCCTGTTGCAACTGTCTCCAAATGGCTATCCTGAATGACACATCCATTCTTGAAGAATTGCAACTGCATGTCCTGGTCTGTTATCATAGAGACAAAGATCAAATTCTTTTTAATTCCTGGAACATATAAAACATTTTTTAGATGTTTGATGTCGCCACTAGGTAGCTTTACAGGAATATCGCCACAACCTTTGATCTCATACCCACTGTCATCTCCTAAGTAAATTTTTGATCCACACGCAGATTCTTCAAGAAACTCAAAACAATCTTTCTTACTGGTCATATGCGAGGATGCGCTAGAATCGACATATCATATATTATCCTCATCTCCTTTTGATTCTGAAAGTTCACAGTCGACTGTGAATAATCGAAGATCATGGCTGTGGTCATCCTCTTCTCCAACAAAACACCCCTGATGTTTCCTCTGTTTGCCTTTTCTTTCATCCGCCTGCCGCTTATAGCATTCTTTAATCTGGTGGCCACGCTTCCCATAGTAAAAACATCTCTTATCATAATTATCAGTCATGCCTCTGAATGATTTCTTTTGAAAAGAGTTGGCCCCTTTCTGTTGCTGCTGTTGCAGTTGCTGATGTTGATGTTGGTGGTGGTGCTGCTTTCCTCTGTACTGTAGCCTCTTCGCCATCAGAGCTAAGTCATTGCTCTGAGTTTTCAGATTCTGTCTTCGTTCCTCCTCCTGGAGTAGAATCACTATCAGGTCATCAAATGATGGGGCTTTCTCTCTCGCTGACAACCCTGAGATGAATGTCTGATAGTCATCGGTCATTCTGTTTAGTGTAAGTGTAACCAGATCTGAATCTGATACCTTCTCTCCAATGGCTCCCAATTTGTCTCTCAGATCCTTGACTCTGGCCATGAATCCACCAACGGATTCATTCTCATCCATCTTTAATGCAAACAATTTTCCCTTGAGTGCCAGAACACGATTGTGTTCTATGTCTCGTACAAATTCTTGATTGTGGTCCATATATCTGTGGCCGACCTGCAATCTCTGATATGGGGGATAATGTTGTCTTTGACAGACATCTTCAGTATGACTTTCGCCTTTGTTTATCTCTTATCCCAATCTTGTTCTTGGGCCGGTGTTCCAATTCTCTGCTCATTTCCCAAGACGATCAACCATGCATTCGCACTCTCCAGCAAAGTTTGCATTTTGAACTTCCAGTTAGAGAAGTTCATTCCATCGATATTGTCAGACTCGTGGAGTATGATTCCAAACTGTTGTTCATTTTCGCCCAACGGAACACTCCAATCGGCCACCACTGGGCAAGTCTGATCTACTGCCAATGAACAGATTAGGAACTTCACTGTGCCACCACCGGGCAAGTCCGATCTGCTGCCACCGAGCAGATCACAGACTTCACTGTGCCACCACCGGGCAAAACCGATCTGCTACCACCGAACAGATCAACAAACAAGCTCCAACATGCCACCACCGGGCAAAGGTGATCCGCTTCCACTGAACAGATCGAGGAGCTGCACTGCGCCACCACCGGGAAAAAAAAAATTGATCTGCTTCCACCAAACATATCACAGAACTCTGATTCGCCACCACCGGGCAGGTCCGATCTGCTACCTCCGAGCTAATCAAGGATCCTCAATTCGCCACCACCGAGCAAATCAAATCTGCTGCCACCGAGCAGAATCTCCACGTGCCACCACCGGGCAATTCCTGATCTGCAACAAAAAATTACAGATTCCCAGAGAGAAAGAGGTTAGCTCTATGGCGCTCTGAACAGCTACAAATCCACGCCAATTGCAGAAAAGACAAATTCACAAAGTGCACGAAAATTGGCGCGCTCAACAGGCACGGTTCGGCGCCAATTCAGTTGTTTCTTTTCTGGCTCGCTTTTCAGGCTCAAAAGAGCGCCATCTGCCTTGTCTTTCTGCTAAAAACTAGCGCCAATGGCCAATTGGCTCGTCTGTCTGCTAAAAAAGAGCGCCAATCCACTTCTGCATTCCAGATAGCTTTACATGCACTCTTTACCTCTACAGATGTGCAACTAATGATACATCCTCAAAAAAACAAATTAAGGCTACCTCTACCCTAAGCTCTGATACCAAGATAAAAATCAAACTTTGAATTAAAAGAAGGAGTTGTAGCTCGCAGGTGTGTACATCACCTGCAAATTGCACTCAAACAAGGAGGAGACTCTCTCTCTCATTTACTCACACTTCATACACGAATGAATATTACATATTAAATACATGACTGAAAAATAGGTAGTTGTAAACAACCTCCTAAATTCTAAGAACTACTCCTAAACTAAGAAGATGCGTTACAACCACATAACCATTTCTCCATTATTTCTAACTATAACGTCATCCTGTCGGAGGAAGATACTTTGAGCAAAGAATACAATTCTCTCAGTGACGATGAATTACTTTGCATGGTAGCAAGCATGCCACATATAAAGGAAGATGAGATACATCATATCCTCTGGTACATTAATGGAGAAGAACCCTGTTCCTTGTGGCATGTAATGAAATATATACTTTAACAAGAATAAAAATAAAAATATAATGTAATGAAATATTTATTTTATTATATATGATATTTTATAATATATCAAAAATTATTTTAGTCTATTAGATAAAAAAAAATTGTTTATTTTTTATTATAGTTAAATTTGGTTGATTATGCTTTTTTAGGTATGTAAAGTCTTTTTAAGGTTGATTATATTTAAGCATGGTTAGATATGGTTGACCATGATTGAAACTTCTTAAACTTTGTTAATCATGGTCACTCGGGATCCAACTTAACATAGGACCCTTACACCATGGAAAACCATAGCAGTTCCAGAAGAGGATTCAGAGTCATGCCATTCCCTATTTATCATTCGTGTTTGGGACTCTATCTCTTAAAATAACTTTTTTATTCCTAATGATTGCCCATTTCCCCTCTTTTTTTGCCTCCTTGACCTTTTGTACTTCTTTCCTGAGTTCAACTTGGTCTTCTAGAATGAGGTCTTCATTTATAAAGATTCATGTTCCTTTTAGGCTAGGGGATTTCCTAAGTATATCTACTTTATGGTAATTACCACTAACCTTGACACCGATTAGTCTATGTTTATGTTGAAGTACTTTTTCTACCCTTATTGCTTCGGTGAGCTAAGTTGTTTGAATTTGACATTTTGTCTTTAATTTTTCTTTCACTAATTCTAATGTGTCTTCATTGTTTTGTTCTTCTATACCAGCGATTATAAGGTGTAAAGCTCTTTTGTGGCGCTCGTGGTTGAGTAAAATTAGTTTATTAGTTTCTTATTTTATGGATATAATATCTAATTTATTCTCTACGATATTTATGGCTGAGTTATTATGTAGTTGTTCTTTTAGATTCTTAATCTCGTTTTTCAAAGTGTTATTTTCTTTAACTATTGTTGTTTTCTATGCCCATTTTCTTAAACAATAATGATGTAAAATATACAAATCCATATTGTTATTATTTAATATATTTTGAAATAATATGAGATTTACTAAAAGGATAATACATCTTCTCATATTTTATAAAAAAAAATATTTATTTTTAATTATCATTTTTCTAGACGAGTGGTAAGAAGAAAATGAAAACTGTGAAGATAAGAACTCATTCTCATTAGCTTCAAAGTGAAACTAGGGTTGATCTATACCCAAAGCACATTTCCCCTTTCTCATACTATGAGGGTTGAATACGAAAAACTTTTTTTTTGGATTGTTGGGTTTTTATTCACATCCTTTTCAATTCCGAAACATTTGCCACATTACCAACCTTCTTGACTTGTTAAGTCAAAAAAACTACAGAAATGTGGAAATGTTTCTCTCCCTTCTTTTCGATCATAGAAATAAAATATTAAAAAATTTCAATTAATCTCTTTATTAAAATAAGATAAATCATATTAATCTTAGTAGACATTAATCAACATCATCATTTAACATTTTAATTATTTATTCAAATTAATTAATTTAATTTATTTTATATTAATTATATAAAATTATTTAAAATCAACTCATTCACCTAAACCATTTTTTAATCAATTTTACCAAAGTATAGATCTAAAACTAAACTCTTTAGCTCTTATATTTAAGTCATGAAGCTTTATTGAGATAGAATATTCAAAATATCTATATCCACCATTTATATTATAAACCCCTTTTTTTTGGGGGTCCACATAGCATATACATTATACACTTTTTTTTTGTTAAATAAATATTTTCTTCATGTTTTCGAAGAAAAAATAATCTAAACACTCTAAGTATCGTTCCTCATTTTAAATCATCGTTACTTTTTGCCCTTTGAATATCAACAATGAGACCATATGTGTATATGTCCTTGGAATTTTCAAGTGGGCGCTTGTTGCAGGCAGGTTACAAGGCCGTACAGCATTGGCTGTAAAAAAATTATTGGAACACCACACTGAACAGGAAAATACTCTATCACCGTCGTCATGTTGTCAAACCTCACTGTACTCATGCAGCCAGATTTTTCCTTTTCCATCCTAATGGAAGGACGAAAGGAGTAATATCCAGTGAAGGGCAACCACATAATTCGCATGATGGTCCTCACATTCCACATGGGAGTGCAGAAGCCGAAACCAAATCGACATTTTATCCTGAAATGAAGTCTCTACTCCCACCAGTTGACATGGAGACCACGGAGCAGGAGTGCATGATACTGCCAGACCCCGGTAGTCTTCCTGCAGATATTAAAAACGTCATCCTGCTGGAAGAAGATACTTTGAGCAAAGAATACAATTTTCTCAGTGAGGATGAATTACTTTGCATGGCAGCCGGCATGCCACATATAAAGGAAGATGAGATACATCATATCGTTTGGGACATTAATGCAGAAGAACCCTGTTCCTTGTGACAGCCTTGTTTATTTTAATAAGAAAAATGTAATGTAATGAAATATAAAATGAAAAATGTAATGGCACTAGACTATGGTTAATATGTTTAATGATGGTGTATTATGTTTAATCATGTTTAATATGTTTAATGATGGTGTATTATGTTTAATCATGTTTATATATGGTTGATAATAGTAGATTGTGTTTAACCATCATTGATTATGGCTGAAGATGTTTGAGCATGGTTGATCATAGCTCACCATGTTTCAATATGATTAAGAATGACTTGGCCATCATTGATTATGTTCGACCATCATTAACTATGGTTCACGAAGTTTGACTATGGTTGAATATGCTCAATAATGTTTTCATGTATGGTTGACTATAATTGAAGAATGGTGATTATGGTTGACCATGTTTGACGATGGAAGAATATGTTTCATTATGATTGACAATGGTTCATTATTGTTCATTATATGGTTCATTATGTGGTTCATTAGAGTAGAAATATATTCCTCAATAGTTATGTCACAATGTGAAGTTAATCAAAAGTGAAATTGCATTGTAATGTTGATTACTAGTTTTGTCCAATTGTGACACTTCTTAAGGATTATGCTTAATTATAATCTTCCTTAATTGTTATGATGCATTGTGACATTCTTAATATGATGCATCGTGACATTATGTAATATTGTGACATTATTCTTACCTAAATTTATGACAAATTGTTAGGTTTCTTTACTATTGTTGATGAAAATTTATTATTTTTAACTATGATCATGACTATGATTAATGATGCATGATTAAGAATGGCTGTATTTTGACATGGTTGAGTATATCTGACTACATTTTAGTATGGATGGTTATGGTAAACCATTTTTAACTATAATTTGCATTCGTTAACTAAGGTTTATGATGGTTTATTACAGTTGATGATGGTTCATTAGGGTTGACTATTGTTTGTATGAGTAGAAATCGTTCCTTAATAGTTATGTCATAATGTAAAGTTCATCAAAAGTGACATCGCATTGTTATGTTTGTTAATGGTTTTGTCTAATTGGGATATCTCTTAGGGATCATGTGTTTTTGGTTAGTCTATCGACTTGTGACTGGGGATTTTCTAATTGTTGTCACAGAGAATTCAATACAGTTGAAGATATCAAAAATCGAGGTTAGAGTAGAATTGGATGTGTGAATATTCCAGTGATTGGGTTGTGTATATTCCAAGAGTTTATCAAGAAAAACCAACTTCCAAGAGAATTTGAATTGACCATTTGCTTTGGTCGTAGCCATACTGATACTAGATGACTTAGTCCTTTCAAACAACCATGAATTTCTTTCTCTAGTTTACATGGATAACAAGCTTGCAAAGAAACGCCCAACTCCATCAAAGCAAGAAAATATACTTACTTCTATCAACTAAAATTACGAAGGTGAGATTTTTCTTTCTTTTTCTTATAGAAATTTGTTTCTCCTTGTTATCCTTCAGAAGAAAATAGTTTTTCTCATCTATTAGCATATGATATGAGATTATTAGTGATCCAAATGCAGTATTAGAATTTTAAGGCATTAAATTTGAAATGGTTAGCTTTCCTTTTTTTAATTTCCCCTTCTTTAAATCTCTTTATCTAAACTCTAGATGCATTTTACTTGGCTAAATACATGACATTCACCATTAGTGAACCATTTTAATAGGCAAATGGGCTTTTAATGGTGACCCACTAATCACAAGCCTTTTCCTTAGGCGAAGCTGCTATGACAGGGTACTCCTCCATTTAAATTAGATGATCTAGTATGATTGTGATAGTGTGTTAGGTCTAGAAAAAATATATTATTGTCTAAGATTTATTTGAAAAAACTGTGAATTTTTCACATGTAGAATATATTTCTTTATTGTGCCCGATCTTAAATTGTTTTTGAAAAACATCATGAACTTATATTAGGATGTAGATGATAACCACCTACCTTGACTTCATGGTCCGTTGGTGGATCAACATTGTGAATTTCAAATGGGGATGATCCTATGATCTTGTGAAATAGTAAAATTGTGATCTTGAAATTCACATTCACAACAAAGTGTTAGCATGGATTAACATTAAAAAGACTCTTTGATTCTATGCACCTAATCCCATCTGTATGGTGCCACAGAATGGGCTTCCATGGTTGCAAAGAGGGCTTTTTACATGCGGAGAATGAGAGATTGACAGAGGGTGTCTTCAACACCCATTCCATTGTTTCACTCTCTCAACTACTTGATTACATTAGTCTGTAAGTCATCAATGGAGGGTGTACATTCATTTTCATTCGATTGAAGCCAACACTTAATGATACTTGGACAAAACTTCTCATTAGATATCTCAAGTCTAAATACAAGGAAGACAAAGGTGTCATAGCCAAAGCTTTAGATGTTATGTAGCGTTACGTGGAGGGTAGAGAAGGATAGTACACTGAAACAGAAAAATTCAGCACAAGCTCCTTCATGTTGCCAAGGTTCATAAAAGTAAGGATAAACCTCAAATTAGCTCGTTTCTTCAAGATGGATGGCCTCTCTAGTGCTTTGACAACCATAAGGTAGATATGAGATTCTCTTCTTGATAGAAAAGGAAGTAGGTTTGCTGCAAATGCATTTATATCCCAAGTTACTATTATGGCACATAGAGATTAGGGTCACACTGATTTTTTCCAAGTGTTAGTCTTCAAAAGTAATCTTCTTACCCTCAAAACCTTTTCCTTCATGGTCGAAGGTGTTAACTTGATTTTTGCTATTATATGGGTTGTGCTTTTTGAAAATAAAATTATGTCGTCCCCAATGATTACATAGAGAAAACAAATCATGTGGACAATTTCTAACAAATGTTCGAATTCATACCAAGGCTAACTAATATTCATGTGCTAGACCCTAAAATTCAAAATGAGATTGAATTATGATAATGAATATCAGTTAGCCTTGTAGAGTCCAAGAACTACTTTATCTTGACACCCTTTCTATCCATGTTTACTTCCTTTTTCCTATCGCTATCATCCAGATAAATGAAATAAGCATAAGGTTTTGATAAGATAAGCATTCATATGTGCTCTTTTTCATATTTTGTCAATATGCCTTATTGTTTTATTAAATTTTATATGCAGCTACAAAATTGACCTAATTTTGCAGCTAATCCACAGATCCGCAACTACTTCCATTGTTGATAGGGTTCAAGTGCACCAACTTAGCAAATGCGTATATGGGTAGATAAGGAATGATCCTCTCATGGATTTATTCCTATTTACTTGAGATAATCTATCAATATATCCACACTAAAACATGGTCAACCATCACAGTCAACCACAAAATAACGTGTTGGAACAAAGTCAGAGTTTCAAGAGATATTATGGATTTTCTTTTTCAATAGAATATCGACATATAAGTGATATGATTTGGTTTTGATAAGGATTGTAGCGAAGACCTATAGGCTTTAATTTCTCATATTATTAATTAAAAACTATATAAAACAATGGCAACTCTGTGTTAAGGGTGTGCCACCATATGAAAGTTTGAAGCATCATGTAGAAATTCTTTTCCGATTAATGCAAAGATCTTGGTTCATACATTTTATGTGCTATTGATTTAAAGTTGCTAACTACCTAGTGGAGGGACCCTATGCGTAGATTAGATCTTTGATTCACTATAATTAGATTTTCTTTTATTTCATAGATTTAATTTATGGATGCTCTGTTTTTATATATTTAAGATATAGTTCAATGGAGTTCGTGACTAGTTTCACTTGATTGACCTTTGTATCAGTAATCTTGTTTTCTTTATACCTAGCATAACTCAATCATCTCATTTGCTTTATACCTAGTAGAACTGAATCATCTCATTTGTTTTATACCTAGTATAACTCAATCAATTTGTTTCATTCATACTTAAGTTATTTCATATCTTAGTAATCTTGTTTCTGCTTTACTTTTGCATTGAATGAAGTTGCAGTAGATAAGAGTGACAGTCTTTCTCAAAATCTGAACTCAAGCATATTTGATTTTCCAAATCGATAAAATAGGATTTCCTTTATATGATTTCATGCTTTCATAATTAGCTTTCTTTAAATGGAGCATAAAAATCCAAAAACAATTGATAAGTTGAAAAGCAGATTAACTTAACATATTCATTGAAAAGAGTTTAAATCATTAAACAACTATTCTAAGAGCTCAATTCGAATTAGAACTAATTCTATAGATATCATTTAGACTAATCGATTAACAAACTTAGAAATAACATCCTAGTATAGATAATAACATCATCTGAGCATTGATTCTAGAGTTTGAAATTAATTTAGATAACAATAACATAATCACCTCAACGACATAAACAACTTCTAGCACATACAGTGTACTTGTACTTCATCAGTATACATACCCTGGTCCATAATTTATGTTTACAATTTAAGAACACTAAATTGACTAAACATTTTGGCGCCATTGTTGGGGAATTGCAAATAGAAGTTAAAAAAAATCATCAATTAAAAGCATAATATGCATTGGGAAAGAGACTCTAGAGGTAGATTTATAGGATGAGGAAGAAGTTTAATTCCCACAAATCTGTTCACTCCACCAAGACTTTGAAGTTCCACACCACCCACCCGAAATTGAATTCAATTCATAGGCCAACAAAGACTTCCTGAAGTCTTAAGATCTGAAACCCAATCCAGAACTTCGCCTACTTCATCTACTGAATATATAATCGAAGAAAATACTACATCCCCAACTACAAGAGTAGTTTTTTTGTCTTCCACTGGTCAACAAATTTTAGGAGAAGAATTAGAAATTCCTAGCCAAGAAGGGGAACAAGAAACTCGTTTTGATTATCCTTTGATAGGGGAACCAGAAGAATTATAAGATCCTTACATTATTTCTGAAGAATCTATCATGGTTGAAGAAGGATAAGGGGAGGTACACAATGTCAGTTGTGAGAAAAATAAGATTGGAGGAGGTAGAGGTAGAAGAGCAGGTGGAGATAGAGGTAGAGGAGGGGGTAGAGGTAGAGGAAATCGAGATGCTTTTGAATTTCCTATCTTCGATAAAGATACAACCCTCATAATGAAAAATGTTTCACCTTCTATTCTTCGTAATTTCCATGGAAAGAGAAGTGAAGACCTAGGTACATTTCTCTTTGAATTTGAAGTATTATGCAGATCATATGATTATGTGCATGATGCTCAAAAATTTAAATTGTTCCCTACTACCTTAAAGGCTTAAATATTAAAATGGTTCATGAGTCCGGGAAAGAATTCTATAAGGACATGGACACAAATGAAAGAAGCTTTCTTAGAGAAATATATGGAATATTGTATTCCTCACAACATTAGAGATGAAGTCTTCAAAATGACACAAAAATAAGATGAAAATCTTGAAGACTTAGTCGAGAGAGTTGTCTATAATCTTAAAAGGCCAAAAATGGATAGTTTATATGAAGAAACTTTGAAAGCCCTCCTACTCAAATCTATCAGAGATGAGTGGGTTGATATCCTTAACTTAATAGGAAAAGGAGATATTTCTCAACTACCATTTACAAATATTTGTGATTTATATGTACATATCTCAAGGGGTAAAGCATGAGTTGGAAAAAGTCCTAGGGACCCTTTCTTATCAAGAATTAATAAATATGCAGTTAGGATAGTCAGTAAGGATGAATTAAGAATTTTTCTTGACACTTTTAAGACAGATATTTTAGGGAGTCTAAGTGAACAAATTGACACCCTTAAACTACAAAACAAGCAAAAGTCTGAAAGTTTTGCATTATCCATTTTTTGTCCCATGTGTAGAAATAAGCATGCTCTAAGAGAATGCCCTTTAGACTTAAAACCCATAGAAACTTGTGCCATATGTGCATATAACCATGATACTAAGGAATGGCCTTCTTTGCCAAGTATTAAGGCTATATTTAATGATGCAGAGATATCAAAAAAAGTAGACCCTCTTTATTTTATTGCTAAAAGGCTATGGAAGAACTCTCAAATAAATCAACCACGAGGCTTTAGATCACAAAAATTTGCTCGGTCTTCCCAAACTAACTGGAATCCATCTTGGTAGCCTTGGGCTTAGCCACAATCACAATCTTGGAATTAAGGATAGAAAAATCCTCATGGGGATTATGCTCAATATCAACAATATCCACCATCCTATCCTAATTTTCCACCACAATTCTTACCCCAATCTAGTACGATTCCTCAATCTAATCAACTACCTCAAGTTCAAATTCAAAATCAAAACCCATAGCTCTCCCTACCATTTTCCCAAAAATCAAATCAATTACTTGGTCAACCACTTCCGAATCCCAATAATAAAATGTCACAACATGTTTACAATATGGAGGGGAAAAATCCTCAAACCTATGTAATAACTACACTAGATCTAAATAATGTTCAATTAAGGTCTGACAGAGTATTGCAAACAAAACCCCCTGTTGTTATTCAGGAAGCAAGGAAAAATCTTTAAAAAGATAAAAATCAATCTGAAGAAGGAGAAACCTCTCTTCCTCGTAAAGAAAATAATCAAACAAAAAATGTTCCTATAAATCTTGATAATACTCCTATTATAGAACAACCCTCGGTATCCATTAGACCACATCTTCCTGAACAGATGAAAATTGATGGAGTAAAAAAACAAATCGCATTGCCTTATTATAGTATGTTGGATGAATTAAGAAATGTTTGTATAAAAATTCATTTATTGCAAGCCAAAAAGAAATGCCAATTTTTGCAAAAACAATCAAGGAATTAAGTGCTCAAAGGTCGGGAATAAAACGAGAAGACATAAAAAGAATTCAATTAGTTAGGAAAATTGCAGACATCATGATGGGGAAAACAACAATACAAAAATATGTAGATTAAGGGAGCCCCATTATGAAAATTCACATAAATGGAATTTAAATATCAAACACAAAGATTGATCTAGGAGCATCCATAAACATAATGAGTAAACAAGTCATGAATTCACTAAGGCTTCCTAACCTTCAATACACACCAACATTGCTATAATTAGCAGATAGGTCTGTAATTAAACCTGATGGTGTGTTAGAAGATGTTTGTGTATCCTTAGATTCTTGGGAATATCTTGTCGATTTCATGGTTTTAACACCCAATAATAATCTAGGAGGACATCCATTAATCCTAGGAAGACCTTGGTTATCTACGACTAATGCTTTCATCGGTTGTAGATAAAGTGACATGTTTATCTCATATGGAAGTTCTACAAAGAAATTTACATTATATCCACCTGCAAAAACAACAATAGAAATAGAAAGTGAGGAATGGATAGATGATGATTATAATGATATAAAACCTATTTTCACTACTAAACAAGTAAGAGAGGAGGAAAAAATTTTAAATCTAATGGAAAATAATGAATCCTCCTCACATTATGACCATAGTAAAAAAGAATATCTCTCATCTAGACAAGTGTCTTTAATCTCTATAGAAAATTTGGAAACCCTTCAATAGAATTTTTTCCAGGAAAAACTTTGAACATTAATGAAAACCTGGAAGAATTACAAAAAAATCAACTAGTAGAAATTTTACAAAAACATTCTTTTGCTTATGCATGGGAATACACTAATATGAGAGGAATTAATCCTAAAACTTATATGCATAATATCTACATTGAATAGAGTGCAAGACCAGTTAGACAGTCACAAAGAAGAATGAACCCAAATCTGAAAGAAATTTTTAAGGAGGAATTACAAAAACTACTAAATGTAAACTTCATCTATCCAATATGAGACAGTGAGTGGGTTTCACCCCTAGTAATCGTTCCTATAAAAAATGGGAAATGGATAGTATGTATCGATTACAGGGAATTAAATAAAGAGACATTAAAAGACCACTTTCCACTCCCATTCATAGATCAAGTCTTAGACACAATAGCAGGGAAACAATATTTTTCATTTTTGGACAGTTTTAATGGGTAAAATCAAATTCAAGTAGCACCTGAAGATCAAGATAAAACCACATTTACCTTTCCATGGGGAACTTACGCTTACTGAGTACTTCCCTTTGGGTTTTTCAATTCTCTGAAAACATTACAAAGAGAATTCCTCGTAATTTTCTCTCATCTTATTCATGATTGTGTGGAACTATATATGGATGATTTCACAGTTTATGGAGATTATTTTAAAGAAGCACTTGAAAATTTAGAAAAAATTCTAATAAGATGTAAAGAAACAAATATTTGTTAAGTCATGAGAAATGTTTTATGATGTTTAATGAAGGAATTGTTTTAGGCCACCATATTTCAGGAGATGGAATTAAGGTAGACTCATCTAAAGTAGAGGTCATTTCTAAATTATCAGTGCCAAATATCAATGAGATGTTAGGCGTTTTCTTGGTTAACTGGATACTATATAATATTTATAGAAAAAATTGCAAAAATTGCATCTCCACTATTCAAACCACTTACCAAATACCATGAATTCAATTGGGATTCTGATTGTCAAACTTCCTTTGAAACATTGAAAAAGAAAATCTTTGAAGCACCTATCTTAAAAGGAAATAATTGGAAATTGCCTTTCCATATATCAACTGATGCTTCAGATACAACCTTAGGAGCTATGTTGGGACAAAAAGACCTTACTCCTTATGCAATATATCATGCTTAAAAAAATTTAACTCCAACAAAGCTAAATTATACTGTAACGGAGAAGGATGTTTTAGTTGTAGTTCATGCCATTAACAAATTCATACATCATATAACTGGCCATGAAACTTTCAATCACACAAACCATTCTACCATAGATATGTAATGAATAAACAAGTCACTAATGGCAGAATAACTAGATGGATCTTACTATTGCAAGAAATCAACATCACCATTCTAGATCGACCCAGAAAAAAATACAATTGGTGACTTTTAATCTAGAATTCAAAATGATAACAATGATAAACTTGTGGAGGATAAATTTCCTGATGAATATCTTTTTGCAGTATCTACTAAATCACCTTGGTATGTAGATATTGCTAACTATTTAGCTATATGGAAATTACCATTTCATTTGTCTCCTAGAGAAAAGAGAAGATAATTCACAACAACACATCTTATTCATGGATAAACGAAGAATTGTGCAAAATAGGACTAGATCTCATCATTAGAAGATGTGTTCGAGAAGATGAGATACTGGAAATACTTAAATCATGCCATGATGAACCATGTGGAGGAAATTTCTTATGAAACCAGCTCACAAAAAGATAGAAAATATAGATGAACTCCTTAGAAATAAGCCTCTTCGAGGGGTAAACCTCCTTTACATTACACAAATGAAACATTCTTAGATTATACAAATGAAAAGACATCCTTTCTATATGTAGGAGTCTAAGGGGTCATAATATAATCAGAGCCAACATAACAATAATAATGTAAGGGCACAATAATAACAATAATGGGCTTCTATGGGGCACAATAATAACAATATGGGGACTACATGGGCATAAAAATATAATAAGGGGCTTGTACAAATAAAAATAAGGAGTTACACTAGTAATATAGGGACCTAACATGCCCCTCTCCTTCAAAAAGTGTTGCCCTCAACGCTTGAGTAGTTCTTGATGCTTCTCTATAAATTGTTGTCCTCCCATGTGGAATCCTTAGCGGGTAAGTTCTTCCACTTGATGAGATACTCTGAAACTGATCAATTTCATAGCTGTCGATTTCTCTGTTCTGTGACTACTTTAGGTTCCAATATGATTTTTCCTTGTCAAGTTCTTACAATATCATTTGAACTGGGATCTTCTACAACTTTTGAATGAGTTCCCACTCCTTTGGGCATATGGATATCTGTAAGGCCTGATGTTTGGAGGAACACTTCCTGGAATCAAATGAATAGCATGATCATGATCACGAATAGGTGGGAGGCCTTTGGGAGTCTTAAATACCTTGGAATGATTGTCGAAAACATTTTGGAGATCTAGAGAAATACATGATTTTGATGTGGGATCCTCTAGTGAACATAATTGTGCGATTACGCCTCTTTGTTCTTTATTTAGAAGCTTTTTAATGTTGTTAGAGTTGATTATATTTCCCAGTTTCCCTTCAATACCCCTTAATTCAACTTCCTTTCCTTCCCAAAAAACTTTCAAGAAAAGTTATTGAAAATTAAAAGCTATCGTATCCAAAGATTGTATCCATTAGGCTCCTAGTAAAACATTAGCGCCACCCATTGGAATGGAAAGAATTTGGTTATTCAATACATATTATCCCATGTATAGTTTGATATTATGGCACTTTCCAGAGAAATTTATGGTTCCTCCACTTGCAACCATCACTTGACACTCTAGTGCTAGATATAGGAAGCAATTCAATTCCTTGGCTATCTTACAATGAATAAAATTATGGGTACTGCCCGAATCAATCAACACTATTACCTTTTTCTTCTTGATATGTCCTTCTATCTTGATAGTTTGAGGAGTGGTAATTTCTTCCAATGCATTAAAAGATATGGTCGGATTCATTTCTTGATGCTCGATGTGATCTTTCACTTCTTCAACATTTTTCTTCTTGATATGTCCTTCAATATTAATAGTTTGAGGAGTGGTAATTCCGGCCAATGCATTACAAGATATGGTCAGATTAACTTCTTCTTTCTCAATGTGATCTTTCAATTCTTGAACCCTTTTCTTCTTGATATGTCCTTCTATCTTGAGAGTTTGAGGAGTGGTAACTCGTTCCAATGCTTTACAAGATATGGTCGGATTCATTTCTTCTTTCTTTGGAGTGGACTCCTAGTGTATATCCTCTTGTTTGGATGTTTCTTGATCCTTTTCTTCCTCCTCTTCATAATCTATGTAAAATAATTTCTTCTAAGCACACTTATGACCTTTAGTGTATTTTCTATCACAATTGTAACAAATCCCTTTTTCTGTTTTTTCTTCCAATTATTGTGATGTCAAGCTTGTAGGTTGTGGAAGGCTAAGAGAAACAACACTTCCATCTTTATAGTTGTGAGGGGTAGACTTCCTTGTTTCCATAATTTTTCTTTACACTTTTATTGCCAACCTGAATGCCTTCTCCAATGAATCAGGTTCCAAAAGACGAACCTCATGTTCAATGCTATCCTTTAAAGACCCTATGGAGACGTCAATCCTCTGCTTCTCTGGAATATCATTTTCCCTTATATTCAATTTTTGAAAGTCCTCAATGTGCTCTGTCATTGAACACTTTTGTTCGATATTTATCAATTGGCTAAAGAAGGTGTTTTTCTTTGTATCCTCATAATGTGCTATCATTTCCTCCATGAAAATTGACCACGTAACAAGTGGTTTGTGAGAACAAAGGCCTTTATACCATAAAAATTCATCTCGTTCTAAATATGAAGATGAAATAAGTACCTTTTTTAACAGTGGTACACCATGTAGATCAAAATATTTCTCCATATATAGTATCCAATTTACTGGATCCTTGCCATCAAAATTCTTCATCTTCCTTTTTCTTGAGTTTAGGAGCTCGATCTTGAAACGCTTATAACTATGTAATTTCGGATCTTTAAGTTCTAAAATTCCAGTCTGTAATATCCCTATGAATCCTCTTTCTAACTCTGCAAGCCTGATCACAATTGGATTCCTAAAGAAAGATTTATTCCCAATATATTGCGATGACCTAATTATAGACTAGTTTAGTAGAGTGAACTTGTGTGACATGCCACATGTCACTATTTAGGTTCTGAAAATTATACACAAAAAAAACATAGTTCGTCCTCTTTCTATGACTTCTTACAAAGCTTCAATTTGATTCTCAAAGAGAAAGTTATGATGATTTTCCCAAGGTCACATGTTTAGGATGTAATTCAGAGGTCTGAAAAATCCCTAACTTCCTCAGATCATATATCTGAAAATATAGTGAGACAAGATCTGAAATTCAAACTTGAGGTTCAAACTGATGTCTTCTCAAATGGGTTTTGGTTTTAGGTTCTGAAACTTTATAGAGAAAACGTTATAGTGAAAATTCCATGATGACCTATTTTAGATAAAATTTTGGAGCTTTAAAAAACCCTAACTTCCTAGAGGTTCTGAAAATATAGCAAGACAACTTCTGAAAATATAGCGAGACAATATCTAAAATTCAGACCAGAGGTTCTGTTGGGTTGTGTTATATTCTTTCCATGACTAAGCTATGTAGTTAACCGGGGGTATAGAGGGGGGCAGAGCCCCCCCTTCATTATGTTGATTTTACAGCAGGGGGGGTCCCAAGGGGGGCGGCAGCCCCCCCCATCCGAGGTGTTTGAGGGGGATGGGTATCGCTCCTCTATGGGGTTTGGGGAAGCACCCTGGGAAATTTTTTTTTTAGACCCTATATTAGGTTGGGCGAGCCTACCTATGGTTTTTCGGTCCATGGTATTGGATGCTTCAGCATGTATAAATATGTATTGTAACATTGAACGGAATATAATGAAAAATCAAGTTGGTAGTCTCGATTTTGGGATCCAAGGGAAAATATATGTGTATATGTGTTTTATGTGTTATGCTCTTGCATTGTTTATTTTTCTGTGTTTTAGAATTCGTATGCAAGTAATTTTTGTATGGGGTTAAAACCTACATTTGGTATTAGAGTTGTTTTGGCTTCAAGGGGACATCTTTGTTGCTGAGAGGTTTCGCTCGGGCATATGGTAGACCCTGTTCAATGAGAGATCTGTGGCATCGATTCTGGTGGTGAAAGAAGATGGCGAGCAGTGGAAAGATAGAGATCGATAAATTTAATGGTCAGAGTTTTGGGTTATGGAAACGCAAGATGGAGGATTTGTTCGTGGATAAAGATGAGTGGATCGCAGTAGATCCAGCTGCTAAACCAACGAAAGTGTCTAATGAAGAATGGAAGAAGTTGGATCGAAAGACAAAGAGAAAAATACGATTGTGTGTCTCAGACTCAATATTGCTAAATGTATTAGGGGAAGCTACAATGAAGGCTTTATGGGACAAGTTAGGGACTTTGTACGAATCTAAGTCTCTTGTGAATAAATTGTTCCTACGGAAAAAGCTATATAACCTGAGGATGAAAGAGAATCTAAATGCATTTAATACTATGGTAAGTCAGTTACTATCTGTTGATATTAAAATTTCAAATGAAGATAAGTGCATCAGTTTGTTGTGTTCTCTACCAGATTCGTGGGATAGTCTAGTTATTACAATAGGCAGTAATGCAACTACCTTGCAGTTTGATGAAATAGTCTTATACTTTCTGAAGGAAGAGATGAGACAGAAAAATATGGAGAGCCAGAATGGTGATTCCTTGTTTGTACAAGGACGGTCCCAGAATAGAAACAAAAATAAGTCATCGAGTAGGAGATCTAAATCTCCAAGAAAACCTGTAAAGGTGGTGTGCTGGAAATGCGGAAAAGAAGGGCACTACAAAAGGGACTATAAATCTAAAGCTCCTAACAAAGGAAAGGGATCTCATGAAGCTTCTTCTGTAGAGGCGAAAACCACCTCAAATGAAGGTGAAGATGTGTACTTGGCTTCTTCAAGTACACATGTAGATCATGAGGCATGGTTGATTGACTCAGGTGCATCCTTTCACTTCACTCCCCATAGATAGTGGTTCTGTGAGTATGATAAATACGATGGTGGTGATGTCTTCTTAGGAGATGATAGGAAAGCTAGAATCATTGGTCATGGAAAATTAAAGTTTGAGTTGCAAGGTGGAAGGGTTAGAACACTTCTGAGTGTTCTGCATATTCCTACATTAGCCAAAAATCTGATTTTTGTAAGCAAGCTGGATGATGCAGGTGTAAAAACAGTGTTCGAGAAGGATACCTACAAGATGGTTTGAGGAGCACTGGTATTAATGCAGGGAGTTTGGACTGGAACTATGTACAAGCTGCAAGGTAGCACTGTTGTTGATGGGTGTAATAGTTTTGTAGTTCCTGAAAGTGGAGTAGAAAATATAGTGGTCTCTGGAGAGAAGACCATGTTGTGGCATTAAAGGCTTGGACATATTGGAGAGAAGGGCCTTCTAATACTTCATGGTAAAGTTATGGTAGAAGGTATGAGTAATAGCTCTCTGGATTTTGATTTCTGTGAAAATTGTGTATATGGGAAGTAGAATTTGGTTAGTTTCCCCTCTAGTGGTAAGAGGGTGAAACAGATATTAGAGCTTGTGCACAGTGATGTGTTTGGACCTGTGAAGGTTCCACCAATGGGTAAGTCTGTGTACTATGTATCATTTATAGATGACTTCTCAAGGAATACATGGATATATTTCCTGAAGAAGAAATATGAAGTCTTTGACAGGTTTAAAGAATTTAAGGCTCCGGTGGAAAACCAGACAGAGAATAAGATAAAGTTTTTGAGGATAGATAACGGTGGAGAGTTTTGTAGTAAGGAATTTGAAGAATTCTATAAGAAGTGTGGTATAGCACAGCAAAAGACTACTCTGTATACACCTCAGCAAAATGGAGTTGCAATGAATGAACAAGATGTTGATGGAAAGGGAAAGAAGCATGCTCAGTGGTGTCGGGTTAGGACAATAATTCTAGGAAAAGGCTATGGAGACAGCATGTTACCTAGTCAATAGATCACCTTCATCAGCGTCGGAGGATAAGACTCCACAATAGGTATGGACTGGTACAAAACCCTCTCTTTCACATTTGAGGGTATTTGGATGTGATGCATATTTACATGTTCCATAGGAGAAACAAACCAAGTTGGATAGTAAATATGAAAAGTGCATCTTTATTGGGTATAAGGATGGTTTAAAGGGTTATAAGCTTTGGAACCCAACAATAAGGAAGGTTATTTACAGTCGAGATGTGGTGTTCAGAGAGGTGAAATATGTTACTAAACATGAAGTCCAACCAAAGGAAATTGAGAAGATAGAGTTTGAGCTAAAGGATGAAGAATCAGACTCTACAACAGAGGAGGAATCAGAAGATGAAGAGCCACAAACTTTGGGTGTAAGAAGATCAATTTGACAAAAAAGGAAGCCAAAAAGGTATAGTCCATATACTTTCTATTCAAATTTTGCTTTATCTATTACTGATGATTATCCCAAAACTATGAAGGAAGCAGTAGATTCAGAGGATGGAAAACTCTGGAAAGAGGCCATGGTTGATGAAATGGCATATTTGCACAAAAATGAGGCTTGGGATCTGGTGGAGTTGTCGGCTTGAAGGAAACCCATTGGCAACAAATGGGTGTTCAAGAAGAAGACAAATGCAGAAGGGAAGGTGGAGAAATACAAAGCTCGGTTGGTAGCAAAAGGTTATTCCCAGGTGCCCGGAATTGATTTTGGTGATATTTTTTCTCCTGTTGCCAAGGTAACTTCTATTAGATTACTTTTATCTATTGCTGCTGCTTTTGATTTTGAGCTAGAACAGATGGATGTGAAGACAACATTTCTTCACGGGGATTTGGAAGAGGAAATCTACATGAAGCAACTTGAAGGTTGTGCAGTGAAGGGTAAGAAAGAACTGGTATGCAAGTTAAAGAAGTCTCTGTATGGGTTATAACAGTCACCAAGGATGTGGTATCAGAAATTTGATACATTTATACGGGGACTTGGCTTCACCAGAAGCAAAGTAGATCACTGTGTGTATTTTAAATTAATTGGTGACCGTATTATTTATCTGGTCTTATATGTGGATGATATGTTG
>APFE030148996.1:23866-53782 GCA_000404065.3 Pinus taeda
TAAATTTATTTTTTGAACAGTGTCCCAAGACACAAGAAGAGGAAGAGGATATGTACCGTGTTCCATATGCAAGTGCAATTGGTAGCTTGATGTATGCAATGTTCTGTACTAGACCAGACATTTCACATGTAGTGGGAGTATTGAGCAGGTTTATGTCAAAACTAGGGAAGGAGCATTGGACAACAGTGAAGCGGGTTTTCAGGTATTTGCATGGCACTAGTGATTATGGTTTGTGTTACCAAGGAAGGCCAGGACTGGACAGAGTTTTCAATATCTGTGGCTTTGTTCATACAGACTCGACTAGAGATTTTCATCAGAAAAGATCTACAAGTGGGTATGTGTTTAACCTATTTGGAGGTGCAGTCAGTTGGATGAGTAAGAAACAATTTGTAGTGGCACTATCAACTACAGAGGTAGAATACATGCCAGCCACTCATGCAAGCAAGGAAGAAATTTGGTTGCAGAGATTGTGTTCAAGTATGGGGTTAGTACAAGGAGCTATAAGGATAGATTGTGACAGACAAAGTGCAATTTTATTGCTAAAGAACCCTTCTCACCATTCAAAGGCAAAGAAAAATGATGTTTAGCATCACTTTTTGAGGGATATGATAGAAGACAAAAAGGTTTTGCTGGTAAAGGTGGAAAATTTGAAGAATATTGTATATGCATTGATAAAATCTATGAGCTTTGAGCAGTTCTCCTGGTGTATAGAAATAATGGGCATTTCAGGGCTGGAAAAAAAGACTAAGCTCTCTTGTGGCCCCCTATCAAAAGAAAACAACAAGTGGGAGAATGTTGGGTTGTGTTATATTCTTTCCACTACTAACCCACATAGTGAACCAGGGGGTTAGAGGGGGACGGAGCCCCCCCTTCGTTGCACCGATTGTACAGTGGGGGGATCACAGGGGGGTCAGCAGCCTCCCGTGTTTGGGGGGTTTGAGGTGGACGGTAGCCCCCCTCTACGGCGTCCGGGGCAGTGCCCCGGGAATAATTTTTTTGGACCCTATATTAGGTTGGGTGGACCTGCCTATGGTTTTTCAGTCCATGGTATTGGACGCGATGGTTTTTGGTCCATGGTATCGAATGCTTCAACATGTATAAATATGTATTGTAACATTGAAAGCAATATAATGAAAAATCAAGCTCGTAGTTCCGATTTTGGGATCCAGGGGAAAATCTCTGTGTATATGTCTTTTATGTGTTATGCTCTTGCATTGTTTATTTTCTGTGTTTTAGAATTCATATGTAGGTAATTTCTGTACGGGGTTAACTAAAATGTTTTTTTTAGCTTCTGAAACGTTGCAGAAACACAGTTATAGTGAAAATGCCACGATGACCTATTTGTAGTAGCAAAACCCTAGAATCCAAAGCTCTAATACCAAATGTTAAGAAACCAGTTCACAAAAAGATAGAAAAGATAGATGAACGCCTTAGAAATAAGCCTCTTTGAGGGGGAAACTTCCTTTACATTACAAAAATGAACAATTATTAGATGATACAAATGACAAGACCTCCTTTCTATCTATAGGAGTCTAAGGGATCATAATATAATCAGAGCTGAAATAACAATAATAATGTAAGGGCACAATAATAACAATAGTGGGCATCTATGGGGTACAATATGGGGACTACATTGGCACAACAACATAATAAGGGGGTTGTACTAATAAAAATAAGGTGTTACACTAGTAATATAGGGACCTAACAAAATTTGTCTGACAGAAGAACTGCTTGTAAGGTCTTACTCTTAGGATATTATTGGCCTTCCATTTTCAAGGATACCATGTAATATGTTAAGAGATGTGAGAGTTGTCGGAGAATGAGGAAACCTACTCTTTCAAATGAAATTCCATTACAAACTCAGGTACTCGTTGAACCATTTGAGAAATGGGCACTAAATTTTGTTGGTCCAATCAATCCACCTTCAAAACAAAAAAGATATATTCTAGTATGTACTGATTATGTCACTAAATGGGTAGAAGCTAAAGCACTTCCTTTTGCTACTAGAAATGTTGTAGTTTCATTTCTTTTTTAGGATATTTTCACATGTTTTGGTGTCCCAAGAGAAATTGTAACAAATCAAGGAACACAATTTACATCCAGATGAGTGCAAAAGCTCATGGAACAGTACAAAATCAAGCATCAGAAATCCACTCCATAGCATCCACAAGCCAATGGACAAGTTGAGTCTACAAGCAAGGTGATTGAAGCAATTCTTACAAAGACTATAAACTTATATATGAAGGACTGGGAAGAAAAGCTTCCAGAAGCTTTGTGGGCTTATACAACTACATGGAGAAGCACTATAACACATACTCCCTATGAACTTGTTCATGGGAAGCAGGTCTTACTTCCAATAGAGTTCCAGATCTAGACCTATAAAACAACAGTCCAGTTGGATCTTGACTTATTAAAAGCACAAAGCAAAGGATGGGACAACTCAATGAGCTTGATGAAATAAGACAAGAAGCCTTCCAGAAGACAAACCTAATTCAACAATAGAGATCTAGATGGCATGAAAAATACATTGAAGAAAGAAAATTTCATCCACGAGATTGGGCATTACTTTTTTGTTCAAAGTTCAAAAACTTCCAAGGAAAATTCCAAACTCACTGGCTTGGACATTTTGAAGTTGAAAATGTCTTTGACAATGGTGCAGTCAGAACCAGGACTATTGATGAAGAGAAAATTCCTCTTTTAGTGAATGGATATCAACTTAGACATTATCAGAAGCCATTGACAAAAGAAGAATTTGTCAAAATTTTCCAAGGCAATTTAGAATTGAAGATGGTTGAGAAGAACTCTTCTTCTTTTCCACCTTAGAAATTTTATTTTTCTCTATCATAAAATATATATATAAATTATATATGTATGTGTGTGTGTGTGTGTGGAAACCAACAAATTGTTGGCATGCTTATACATAAAATTTAAGGTGAAAACCAAGTCTTGTTGGCATCTTAAATTTTTTGTTAGCCATTTTTTATAATAAAAAAAAAAACTTTTTTTTTAAACATCCCTTTCTTGAAAATCTTTTAGCTACAGAATTAGTGAGTTTTTGCAACTCGGGCAAGTTCCTGCAACTCTAATAATATTTATGCATCCAAACTAATAGGGACACTTGGTGGCTCAAATTAAAGAAATGATTGACTCCTTTCAAAATGAAAAGTACTTGCAAAAGTCATCAAAGGAAAAATAAAGGTTGGAAAAATAAATCTAAGGTATGTAACACTTTAATTTTACAATAGGGGTTAACATATTGCATATACGAATTATGTGGACATAACACTACAAAAAAAAACCCAAATCATTGCATTTCATGGATGATAGTCACTTGTCAAATCCATTATAGTCTACTACCATTTTAACTCCTATCTAGTTCACATTTCAAATCCATCAATTTGATCATTGAATCATTGAATTAAATGCATTCAAATAGCTAACGCATCTACGTAAACCTTAATTATATTCACTCATTCTCTCATTCTTCAAATTCATATAGTCTCTCCATCCCAGATCGAAACCCTACTAAGACCCTTTTCCCTGTCAAGTAAATAGTTCTTGAGATGAAACATCTCTCACCATGGGCATTATTGTTCGAACAGAACCAACAAGAAGGAAATTTTTGGAAGGATATGCTTAGGCCAGAGAATATTTATAGAAAGTTTAGCCATTAAATTTCATAGAAAGGTTGAAATAGGTGATGTCAAGTTCGTAGTAACAGAGTCCCTGATTGCAGAAGCCATCATATTTCCTAGAGCTAGAGAAAAGTGTTCAAGAATAGAGGAATCGAAGGGGGAAAATGGAAAATTTTCTTGGAAAACCCAAGCATGGATACTGCCATCTTTAGAAATGGTATTCCTAGTTCTGCCCTCAAAAGTAAATGGAAAAATTTTCTCCTTGTCCTTCAAAAATTTGTTACTTGCGAAGGTCGATTTCGGTATATGTTTTTCTATCATATTAGGCTATTGATCAAGTTCCTTGAAGAGAATCAAATGATTATTTCATACTCTCTGTTGCATAGCCTTAAGAAAATGTCAGTAAATGTTCAAAATAAAATCCATCTTATAGACAACACAATGTACCATCATGGGTTAATAAAAATCTTGATTGAGTTTCATCTTCAAAGTATAGGCGATAACTGAGAATATTTTCTAGTAAGAAATCATTTTGAAGAGAAAATCCCTCAACAAACAAATGGTAGCAAAACCTTAAGGGGAAGAAAGATAAAAATGGAGATTGTAATAGAATAGGAACCACAACCTCAACAAGAATTATCAGAGGATGATCTACCAATTTTAGAAATTTTTTAGAAAATGAATAGAGAAAGTCTTAGAAGAAAGAAAGCCAGCAAGGAAATAGAAGTTTTACCCCAAACAAAAATCCTTCCTCAGAATGAAAATCCAAAAGCTAAAGAAAAGAAAATTCAAGGATTGTAAACCACAACGTTTGAGAAGACACACTAGATTGAACACAATGAAAGAACCAACCTCAGTAGTTGTAGAACATATCGATCTTGAGTCGAAATAGAAATCTGAGGGTCTTGAGAACTCTCTAAGAGAATCACTAAGACTATCACCAAGGGTATCACCACCTCCCTTCAGTTCGCCTCTAAGGATTCCAGTACAAATTCCATGTATTGATCCTATTCAGCAAGAAATTTATGATTACATAGAATCATTAAATAGAAAGGAAGCAACAAGTAAAGGATCAATTCAAAGTCCAGAAGAAGGAAGAAACCAGTTTAATGAGCCACAAGAACCTCTAGCATCTAATGTCTTGAAACAAGAAATATTTGAGTTGGAGACATTAAATAGGTACCTCAAAACTGAAAAATCAAACGTTGAAGGCAAAAACTGGAATTCAACTTTCCAAGAGTGAAAAACTCATCCTTCACTTAAGTCTATGGTATAAAAATAACAAGATATTAAAGAAAGAAAAGAAGGCCATGAAAGAAGAAATCCTTAACCTGAAGTATAAGATCCTTATGAGGAAACCAAGGATGGCATTAACTACCAAGAAGAAGAAGAAAGTGAAACCTAGATGTGCTAGCAAAGGTATACAGTAGAATGAAATTTCTATTTTGTATGAGGACATACAAAACCTACAGTGTGGGGGAATGTAGAGTCCAAGAACTACTTTATCTTGACGCCATTTTTTTCCATGTTTACTTCCCTTTTCCTATCGCTGTCATCCAAATAAATGCAATAAACATAAGGTTTTGATAAGGTAAGCATTCATATGTCCTCTTTTCCATATTTTGTCAATATGCCTTATTGTTTTATTAAATTTTACATGCAGCTACAAAATTGACCTGATTCTACAGCTAATCCACAGATCCGCAACTACTTCCATTGTTGACAGGATTCGAATGCGCTAGCTCAGTAAAGGACGATATGGGTAGATAGGGAATGATCCTCTCATGGATTTTGTCTTGTTTACTCAAGCTAATCCATCAAGATATCCGCACTACAACACGGTCGACCATGGCAGTCAACTGCAAAATAACATGCTGGAATAGAGACTGAGTTTCAAGAGATATTATCAATTTTCTTTTTCAATAGAAAATAAAAAAATAAGCGATATGATTTGGTTTTCATAAGGATCGCAATGAATACCTGTAAGCTTGAATTTCTCATATTGTTAATTAAAAACTCTATAAAACCAATGGTAGCTTTGTGTTAAGGGTGCACCACCATATGTAATTTTGAAGCATCCTGTAGAAACTATTTTCCTTAATGCAAATCTATTGGTTCATACATTTTATGTGTTGTCGATTTAAATCTATTGAATCCCTCGTGGAGGGCCCTTGCACATAAATCAGGTCTTTGATTCACTACAATTAGATTTTCTTTTATTTCATAGATTTAATTTATGGATGCTCTATTTTTTTTATTTTTAAGATACAATTCCATGGATTTCGTGACTAGTTTCACTTGATTGATCTATGTATCAGTAATATCATTTTCTTTATATCTATCATAATTCAATCATCTTTTTTTCTTTATACCTAACATAATTGAATCTGTTATGAAACCAGCTCAAGAAAAGATAGAAAAGATAGATCAACGCCTTAGAATTCAGCCTCTTCAAGGGGGCAACCTCCTTTACATTACATAAATAAACAATTCTTGGATGATTCAAAAGACAAAACCTCCTTTCTATATATAGGAGCCTAAGGAGTCACAATATAACCCAACTGACCTAACAATAATAATATAAAGCCACAAAAATAACAATAGAGGGATTCTATGGGGCACAGTAATAACAATATGGGGACAATAGGGGCACAACAATATTAATAAGGGGTACAAATACAATAGTAATGGGGTAATCACTAGTATTATAGGGACCCAACATGCCTCTCTCCTTAAAAAAGTATTGTCCTCAATGCTTGAGTAGTTCTAGATGCTTTTGTATAAAATTCTCATTCTCCCATGTGGAATCATCAGCACACAAGTTCTTCCACTTGATAAGATACTCTGAAATTGATCGATTTCGTAGCTATTGAGTTCTTGTTTCTGTGACTGCTTGCATTTCCAATATAATTTTTCCTTCTTCGTCAAGTTCTGGCAATATTGTTTCAATTGGGATCTTTTGCAACTTTTGAATAAGTGGCCATACTTCTTTGTCCTTCTTCCATTCATCCCTTGCTTTGTTTAGCCAATTTGGTTGGATAACAGAAATAGCACAAAACAATGCTTCCACATCCTCATCCTTGAAGAGTCTTCCCATTTGGTATGGTCGCCATTTTTTAAGTGCATGTAGTATTGCCAAAATTTCCTTCTCACAAATATTTTTCTGTTCTTCTAAAAATAATAGTTGTTCTAAAAAGTATTTAAGACTATCATGATCCATTTTTACCTTGAAGTGTCTTCCCATTCAGTAAGGCCGCCATTTCTTAAGTGCATTGTAGTATTGCCAACATTTCCTTCTCATAAACAGCTTGCTTGAGATGTAGCAGTAAAAATACCCAATCACCTACATCAAAACACTTTTCACTATGATGTTGATCTACCTGTTGTTTCGTTTGATTTTGCACCGAAGTGGCGTTATCCTTTAAAAGTTGGAGAACTTGTTGTTGATGCTCGATGTGATCTTTCACTGCTTGAACCTTTTTCTTCTTGATATGTCCTTCTATCTCTAGAGTTTGGGGAGTGGTAATTTTTTCCAATCCTTTACAAAATATGGTCGGATTCATTTCTTGATGCTCGATGTGATATTTCACTTCTTGAACATTTTTCTTTTGATATGTCCTTCTATCTCTAGAGTTTGAGGAGTGGTAATTTTTTCCAATCCTTTACAAAATATGGTCGGATTCATTTCTTGATGCTCGATGTGATCTTTCACTTCTTGAACATTTTTCTTCTTGATATGTCCTTCTATATTGATAGTTTTAGGAGTGGTAATTTCGACCAATGAATTACAAGATATGGTTGGATTCATTTATTCTTTCTCAATGTGATCCTTCACTTCTTGCACCTTTTTCTTCTTGATATGTCCTTCTATCTTGATAGTTTGAGGAGTGGTAATTCTTGCCAATGCTTTACAAGATATGGTCTGATTCATTTCTTCTTTCACTGGGGTGGGGTTTTGGTGTATATCCTCTTCTTTTGATGTTTCTTGATCCTTTTCCTCCTCCTCTTCATATTCTATGTAAAATAATTTCTTCAACACACTTATGACCTTTACTGCATTTGCTATCACAATTGTAACAACCCTTTTTCTCTTTTTTCTTCCAATTGTTGTGGTGTCACCCTTGTAGGTTGTGGAAGGCTAAGAGAAACAACACTTCCGTATTTATAGTTGTGAGGGGTATGCTTCCGGGTTTCCATAATTTTGCTTTCCACTATGTCACAAAGCCCTTTTATTCTTTCCAATTATTGTGGTGTTGCTCCAAAGAAGGTGTTGCTCTTTGTATCCTCATAATGTGCTATCATTTCCTCCGTGAAAATTGACCACGTAACAAGTTGTTTACGAGAACAAAGCCCTTCATACCATAAAAATTGATCTAGTTCTAAATATGAAGATGCAATACATACCTTTTGTAATAGTGGGACACCATATAGATCAAAATATTGCTCCATCTAAAGTATCCAATTTACTGGATCCTTGCCATCAAACTTCCTCATCTTGCTTTTTCTTGATTTTAGGAGCTTGATCTTGACACGAATGTAACTATGTACCTTTAGCTCTTTAAGTTCTAAAATTGCGATCTGTAGCAGCCCTCTGTGTCCTCTTTCCAATGCCACCAATATGATCCAAATTGGATTCTCCCAGGAAGAGTTATGCGAAATCTCCCACAGTGACTTGATTATACACTAGTTTATTGGAGCGAACTTGTACGACGTGCCACGAGTCATTGTTTCAACCTTTAGCTCTACAAAATATATATAAGAAACTACAATCCGTCTTCTTTCTACACCTTCTTACAAAATGTCAATCCAATGCTCATAGAAAATGTTATGACTATTTTTCCCAGGTCACCTGTTTGGAATGTAATTCAGGAGTCTGCAAAAAGACCATCTTCCTCAGATCATATCTCTGTAAATGTAGTGCAAAAAACTCTGAAATTTGGACCCGAGCTTTAGTGCGATGTATTCTCAAATGGGTTCTTTTTCAACTTCTGAAACGTTGCAGAAACAAAGTTATAGCGAAAATGCCACGATGACCTGTTTGGAGCAACGAAACCCTAGAATTCAAAGCTCTGATACCAAATGTTATGAAACCAGCTCAAGAAAAGATAGAAAAGATAGATCAACGCCGTAGAATTCGGCCTCTTCGAGGGGGAAACCTCCTTTACATTACATAAATGAAAAATTCTTGGATGATTCAAATGAAAAAACCTCCTTTCTATATATAGGAGTCTAAGGAGTCACAATATAACCAAGCCGACCTAACAATAATAATATAAAGCCACAAAAATAACAATAAAGGGATTCTATGGGGCACAGCGATAATAATATGGGGACAATAGCGGCACAAAAATATTAATAAGGTGTACAACTACAATAGTAATGGGGTAATCACTAGTATTATAGGGACCCAATAAAATCATATCGTTTGTTTTATACCTTGTATAACTCAGCCATTTCGTTTCGTTCATAGTTCAGTTATTTCATATCTATTAATCGTGCTTCTGCTTTACTTCTCATTGAATGAAGTTGCAGTAGATAAGAGTGACAGTGTTTCTTAGCATCTAAACTCAACCATATTTCATTTTCCAAATCGATAAAATAGGATTTCCTTTATATCATTTCATGCTTTCATAGTTAGCTTTGTTTAGCTACAGCATAAAAATAAAAAAACAATTGATAAGCTGAAAAGAATATTAACTTAACATATTCATTGAAAAGAGTTAAAATCATTAAAATACTATTCTAAAAGCTCAATTCAAATCAGAACTAATTCTATAGATATCATTTAGACTAGTCAATTAACAAACTTAGAAATAACATCCTAGTATAGATAATAACATCATCTCAGCATTGATTCTAGAGTTTGAAATTAATTTAGATAGCAATAACATAATCACCTCAACAACATAAACAACTTCTAGCACATACAATGCACTTGTACTTGATCAATTTATCTGCCCTGGTCGATAATTTATGTTTACAATTTAAGAACACTAAATTGACTAAACAAGCCTTGCTATGAATTCAAACATTAAGAACATATTAAAAACTTTCACATTAAGAACAATGTCTAACTTATATTCATGTGCAAAATCTTGAAATTCACAATGAGATTGAAAAAGGAAAACAAATCATGAATTTAAGAAAAAATTGAGACCTCCTCAATATTCCTACTACTACTTATTTAGTCTTGCCTTCCATCTCTTCAATTTTTTTCTCATAATTGGTAGACTATAATGGAAATTGATATCAATCTCTATTAGTATTCATATAAGGTATTTCATATTCTTTAAAGTGTATTTCGTATATCAACAGTCTTTGTTCCTAATAGCCCCAGTTCTTGGAAGGTTATAAGGTCTCTAATATTCGCCAATATGAGCACTTTAAAACATTCACCTCCTCAAAAATTATAACGAAATTAAAAGAAACATGTTGTACCTGAAATTTTGTTTTGGTTGTCGACCCCCAAAATTTCAGAGTTGGCACATAATAAGCTCTTGCCACTCTTTTTGATGAATCATATCCACCTAATACAATATAGGGAGTTCATTGACTCCCATTTCATTATAAGAGAATAGAAAATAAAAATAGCAGAAGTAAAACTCTGATTATTATTCTATCTAAAATTTATTATGCTTTTGCCAGAAAAAACAAATAGAAATTGACATTTTTACTCACTGAAGTGGACTAGAATGTTGCGTCAACAAGGAAAAATGATAGCAAGGCATGTGAAAATGCACAAATTCATGAGTATAAACAACAAAAACTATATGTTTATCAATGTTTTAACAATAAAAATCAAAGATTGAATTAACACACTATCACAGTCATACTAGATCATCTAATTTATTGTTCATACTAGATCATGCTAGATCACAAGACTCTTCGTAGAAGCTTTTGATCAAAGGGATGCAACCTAGCCTTAGTGAGAATGTGTAAGACAATACAAAAGGACTCAAGATCAGACTTTAGTTTCAATTGACTTACTACCCTATGGAGAAATTGAAGAGCCAATTTAGGGTTTGTTTGGAGTGTTGCCATAGCTTGAACAACATGGTTCAAGCTAACTCTCAAACCCATTTCAAGTAGCTCATTCCAACTGAGCTCTGAGATGGATTTGTACATTTTTTTCAATGATTTTTTATCTTTTGAACTAAGCCAAAGGCATGTGATGTTATCCCAAATTGGGGAAGTTTGGGGTTTAGTGGTTGAAATAGTTATACTTTTTTGAGAAGGGAGAATTTTTTATAATTTCGTGGACTTATCAGATATGTGTGTATTTTGATCTATTGAGATAAGTTAGGGGTTGTGATGTATTCCCAAATTGGGGGTGGGGTAAGCAGGGTTTGGGTTTATGGATGGAAATAGTTGTACTTTTCCCTGAAGAGACATTTCGTGATAATTTTGTGGAATTCTCAAATGAGTGTGACTCACCTGTGCCTTCCTTTGTGGCTTCCATTTCCTAGTTGTGATTGTACTACTACAACATATACTTGAGGTGATTTTTTTGGTCACTCTTTATTTTTCCTTGAGATGCAACACATATACTGAATCTGGAGGCATTCTTCCCATGATGTTTGTATAAGAAATAAATCACCCAATTTTCCATGCATTTTACATCTCTTGCATCTCTTTAATAGTCAAATTCAAACAAATTTTTTGTATTGAATTCTAAATCTATTTTGAATCCATACAACTTTGTGTATACTTCTTCCATATGGTGATATATCATGAAAAAATAACAATGTTCAATGCGATTGGGATAATGAATTGTTGAAAACTATGTTTAAATCCTAATATTCTATTTTTACCTATGTTAATCAAGCCATCTATTTAAGAAACAAGGGAACCGAAATAACAAGTAAATCAATCCATTGAGTAATTGGTTGTAACTTTTTGTTTGATTTTTTTAACGCTTCTATTTATCATAATGGGAAGAGAGGAAATATTAGCAACATGCAATTTTTTTCTATGGGTTGTTATTTTGCACCGAAACAATGATGAAACTGCATTTGTCTGATTAAAGAAGTAGCACATTGATGCTTCTCTTATTCATTTTTTCTTGGAAGTCATCTTTTCGAATGGTTAGATTGTTAGCAACCTTTAGATTTGCAGAGTACTAATCAGTAGTGTAAATATATTTGATTTCTCTCCATTACTTCGGATTTTTTTATGAATTTATTTTTCTGAAGTTTTTCAAGTTGTTGATTTTTTTAACTTTCTCAAGTTTCTCAGTTTCAAGTTTATACATGCTAATTTTTTAGTCAATATGTCTAATGAGTTTATTTCTGAACCTTTGATGATATATTTCTTGAAAGGAAACATATCTACAACATCGTTTTTACTTCCTGAGGTCAATAAGCTCATAGTTTGTCCATATTGTATTGTGTTGCTATAAACTTATATATATATATATATATATATATATATATATATATAATATATAATATATATATATATATATATATATATATATATATATATATATTTCATTCTGTTGTATATATCTAAAAGAAAGACAATGCTATTTGATCTTTGGATAAAGAATCTTTAGTTATGATTTTTGGTTTTGAAAATCAGGATATTTTGCATGACTATGGGGCTTAAGTCTCAAATACCATACCCAAGCATCATTCCTTGTTATAATTCATTAGAGACAGAAGCATTTTTTGATCCCATTCAATTTTTATCAGTCCAAAATTACATTTATGAAGTGAGGGCTGAGTATTCTAAATGTGACCATTGTGAATTTGTCTTTTCCACTAGTCCAGGCCCACATTTATGAAGGGAGGGCTGAGAATGGTACATGTTAGTGAAATTTTCTCTTTGCTACTTGGTCCAAACTTACATTTAAAAAGGGAGTGTTGAATATTCTACATGTTAGGAGAGTGGATTTTTTTGTCTTTGCCATTGGTCCAAACTAACATTTACGAAGGGAAGGTTGTGCATCATACATGCTTATCATAGTGATGGGGTTGTCATTGGTTGTTTTCAAAGTTATGGGATATAACATGAAGATATTTAGTAGCCGGTTATAACTCCCTTTTATCATATAGAAAAATATCTTAATATGTGACATGCTCAAGGATTAAGATCATAAAAAAAATGCATTTCACTATGTAGAGTGTCAAATGATTGAAACACACATAAAGACATAGGGTTCATTCTATCTTGGATAACCACCTTGCCTTGTTGATTGAGGCAAAGTACTCCTTTTAAACTCCATTAAAATATCTTTCCATTAAATTCAAAGGGCAGAGGAGATGAAACACAATATTAACATTTTTAGAGAGTTCAATCAAGATGTTGACCAGATGTCAAAGCAGGCTTTCTTTGGGGATCTAGGCTCATTAATCATTAGAATTTGCATGGATTTCCACGAATGAGGTGGAAAGCATGCTGCCACCAAAGAGAGTATATACATAACATAATATTTAAGTGCAAAATTCTACTCTATCATATTGTTCTTGATGATAAGGTAGTATCCTAATGAGGTGGCTTTTTGGCCCTTTTCGAGGCAGATTTTCGAGTCTGTCTTGCCCATAATCGAGCCAAAAATTGTGAAAATTGTAGTTTTAAGTTATTGAGTAGTCCAGATAAAGCGAGTTCTCTAAAGGTTTTCCAAAATCTTGAATCTATTTTTCGAGTCAAAAATACCATTTAAATGATGAAATGTTATTATCTCTCTGAGAATCATGTCACTTGATTCCAATGAAAAGGCCAAAAACCACCTTATTAGACTACACTCACAGAGTAGGTTTTGGTGATGACTATATTTTTTATGTACTGTCTTGATGTGTATTTGAAGAACCACCGTTATCTTAAATTATCGATGTTACTATTTTTGTTGTGGACTGAGCCTGTTAGATTTTTAATACGAAAAATGTTATCTTTTTATTATTTTAATGGAAAGGTAATGTTGTTTCGCTTTGGGAAAAGGAACTTTTTTCATTATTTTATTAGAAATGTGAAAAGAGTAATTGCATACTAGTATCTAGTCTTAATAAAGCAAAAAAATAGTTTTTCAGGTCAAAACCTAATACTATTCTTCCATTTTTTAAGTAGTGGCTTATTATGTTTTTTATTTATGAATAGCTGATAAATACACTTAGAATTTGTGAATTTAATTGATTTTAAGTATTAAGGGGTTTTCGCAGTGCATTATATTAGCTATTTTATATCTAATTTAATTGATAATCAATTTATGAAATAGTTAATAAATTCTGGTTTCAATGGAATCATCTTAACCAATGTGTTATTATAATTTCTCCAATATGTAAGAAAATCTATTCAGGTCAAAACACATACATTTATGTTTTAAAATACTTAAACATTGAAAGTGAAGTGTGACTTCTTGAATGAAATTTGGAATCCCTAAATACAAAGAACAATTACTGAATCGTTTGTGCAAATTGTGAGTCGCCCCTCTAGTGCATATATTAATAAGCCTTACATAATTTTGGAAAGTCTACCACACTTTATCAAAAAACTTACCAATCCATCTTCTCAGCTCTAACAAATTCTACAACTTTAAACAATTCATGATGTTCTTGATGAATGCAAGTTCTTTTGCATACCAAAATGCCCAAATATTACAGGAATTGTCTTGCAAACTCATATTTATTCATAATATCTTATTGGTGTTGTAAGTAATCTTATTATAGCAGTTTCAAATGTTGTAAATGGTACTTTTACCCCAAACTCTACAAAATAAAATACTTTCCCATGACATTTACTTCAACAACAAGCCACTTTCAATACCCTAGTGCAATTTCCAGTATATCTAAAGAAAAATATTTGTCTAAGACTTCTTCTGAACCAGCAGCTCACCATATGATGTCTCATGCATCTTTCTTCATTAATGCATTTCCCTTTCAAATTCGATAGGAATTAATATCATCTTTTATGGTTGCTTGCAATATCATATCATATTAATGTTGTAATTATGCCAATAGACATTTCTCTACAAGGTTAGGGTGGGAAGACACTATTCACCCCAACCAATCGCAAAACTTACTTTTTCATGCCTCCCTTATATTAGAATCTGATACATGGCACAATTCAACCTTGACATGCACCTAATCAATTCCAAACCTCAGGAAAATGCCTCCCCATCCCCATCCTTGTTTCCATTGAAATCTGAAACACCTCACATTGTATTTCATTGTCAATATATTTTGCTTGAATATTGTCTTCCATATTCCTCACTCCTATCAACATTCTTTTGCACCTCTTAATGTAATTACTAGTAAATAAAACCATTAAAAAAAAATATACCATCATCACTCTTCTTTCTTTCTAATAATAAGTAAAACAAATATAAAAAATAAAAATACAATCATCGCTTTTCTTTCTATCTAATAATAGTGTATGCACTTTTGTTCATTATTATATATGTTTTAATATAAATGGTGACGATACTTGAACCATATATTGGTTTAACTTGTGAATTTATTGTGAATGTTAAACCTGGTCTCTCAGCAATACTAATACCAATTTTTGCTTTATCTAAGGTCAAATCACCTTAGATCTCGTGATTTGTGTATAAGGAAAGCCCAAGCCCGACGCAATGTTGAGATTTTCTGTTTCATTAAAATAGGCAAAAATCTCAGTGTGTGACAACAATAGGAATTTGTTGCTAGATTAGCTCCAGGTTGTTGGGAGAGAGTTAATGCATCCTATATTTGTTGTGAGAGGATTTATGAGGCAGTTATATTCTCCTAGCTATAAAACAGGTATCCATACAGATTGTTTTTGTGAGAGAGAGTTTGTGAGGAATTGATTAATTTTGTAATCTCCTGTTTGATTAATAAAGATTGTCGATGTCCATGTTTGATGGACGTAGCCCAGATTGGTTGGGTGAACCACGTTAATTTGTTGTGTCTCATGTGCATGATTATTTGATGTGTATATTGTTTGTTTTTCTCTGCTATGCATCTTGGCTCTAACAAATGGTATCAGAGCATGTTGGAGGCTTGGCGCAGCGGAGGAGGTCCTGCGTGTAACGTGGCTGTATGATGCGTGTAACGTGGCTGTATGTTGCGTAGAGGAGGAGGTCCTACGTGTTAACGATGGTGGATCGCGGGAATTGCCATATCCCCGCAGGTGGAGAACAGGTTGGTCACATTCTAAAACGAGTCAGTTGAGCTTGGTTCGTTGACGCTGGAGACTACTGGCGTATGACAATTGGTGGATCATATATATACACTTCGTGGAGGACATACAGAGATTCTATAGCGTGTGGCTGCCCGGTGCTGAATTGCCTGGTGTTGCTGGAGCGCTGATGCGTGGAGACCATATGGGAGCTGATGAAGGATGCTTTGCGCAGAATTGTTGGTGCGTAGTATTGCTGCATACTGGTGCGTACTGCTGCGTGGTGGAATGTTTTAAACCTGCGTGAAGTTTTAAACTGCGTTGGTGCGTAGTATTGCGGCATACTGGTGCGTACTGCTGCGTGGTGGAATTCTTTAAACCTGCGTGAAGTTTTTTTTTTTTTTGTTCATATAGCTGCCATCTATGTGTATAGATTTGCAGCGTGCCAACCTTTAAATGCGTGGTGCTGGTAAATGTGTGAGGGTGTTGGTTTCCTCATTGCGTGAGGGTACTGGAAGGTATCAAACCTGCATGGAGATTGCTGAGCTTGCGTGGAGGTGCTTGGCTGTTGGTGCGTTGAATAGACAGTAGCGTATATTTTCTGTTAAATGGGATTTCATGAGTATCAAATATATATGCCATAAAGGTAAAAGAACTCTCCTTTGAATGTTTTATATTGTCGAGTCCAACTCAACGTTGATTTAAATGAAGGGGCATCACTATATAACGATGTCAATGAAATCTACGTAGCAATGTGCTGGAGATTGAAATTGCCAGAGAATTCTTTTGGTAGTGTTTGTTCAAGTTCCCATATTCATAGAAAATATTGCACATGAAGGGAGGTTTACCATTGTATAATGACTACTCATTAAACTATTTTTTAGTTGGGGCCTCCATTGGTTCTGGAGGACCTTAAGGATTTAATATACACAAATCCAAGCACACAATAAGAGCCTAATATTTGTCCAAAAAAAGTTTATTTTTAAGGAGCAAAGGCAGAAAGGCATAGGCGTTTGTTTTTTGAGATTAACTACTTTTCTTTAAAAGTTGGATTTGGAGATTATTGTTTTTTTTTTGGTTGATACAAAATGGCGAAAACTCAAAGTGCCTGGTTTCAAATTGAGAAGTTTAATAGCAAAAATAATTTCGAGATTTGGAAGGTGAAGATGTACGATTTGCTTGTCCAACATGGTGTGGCAAAGGCGTTGTTGGGCAAATCCAAACAGCCTTACAACATCACAGATAATGAGTGGGCCGAGATGGATGAAAGAGAAATAAGTGCTATTCGACTGTGCCTGGCTGATGATGTCCTATTTAATATCGTGCCAGAGACAATAGCTTCTGGTTTGTGGATGAAACTGGAGAAACTGTACATGACCAAATCCTTAACCAATAGGATTCTCCTGAAGCGACAGTTGTACAGTTTGCGTATGAAGGAAGGTACATCAATTTCTTATCATTTAAATGCTTTTAATACTCTTTTGGTGCAATTACAAAGTATAGAAGTAAAAATTCAATTCGAGGATAAAGCTATTACTTTATTGTGCTTGTTTCCTGAGTCATGGGATCATTTTGTTACTTCTATAAGTCTTAGTTCATCAGAAACTATTGAGTTTGATGATGTAGTTGCATCCTTATTATCAGAAGAAACAAGGAGAAGGTCGCATTCATAAACCTCTACATCGGAAGCTATGATGGTTAGAGGTCGTTAGAAAGAAAGACGCCCCAGGAGGCCGAGCGACTCACGTTCAAAGTCGAAAGGGAAGAAGAGTAAGCTAAAGTGTTGGTTTTGTGGCAAATCAGGGCATTTAAAGAAGGACTGTTGGAAGCGACAACAGCAAACTTCTAAAGCAGATTCTTCAACAGAGAAGAAGGAGGCAAATACGTCAGATACAAGTTCGACATCTCGTTCAGGTATGAGTGATGAAGTATTATCAGTTAATGTATCAAATCATGACCAACATTGGTTGTTAGATTCCAGTGCATCAAACCACATGTGTATCCATAAAGAATGGTTTAAGACATATAAATCAATTAATGATGGAGTTGTGTACATGGGTAATGATGTAACATGTAATAGTGTGGGGATTGGGAGCATACAACTACAAATGTTTGATGGGACAACTAAAATGTTAACTGATGTGAGGCATGTACCATATTTAAGGAAAATTTTGATTTCATTAGGAGCACTTGATTCAAATGGATATAAAACTGTAATTCAAGGTGGAGTAATGAAAATTTACAAAGTTATTTTACTAGTTATGAAAGCTAAGAAGGTAGGAAATCTATTTTAGTTAGAAGGAAGTATAGGGTCAGATTTTGTGTCTACGGTGTCTGAACATGACAGTAGTTCCATTCACTTATGGCATCAAAGATTGGGGCATATGATGCAGGAGCATCGAGACCCTCTTCAGTTGTAAATATGGAATAAAAAAGGGGGGTGTGATTATTTTGAATATTTTGTTATTTTTAATAAAATAGGGAGTGTTTTAGGCATAAAAGCAATAGATGGGGATAAGGAAGGCTTTTCTATTTTAGAACAGGGAAAAAAATGGGGAAAAAGCCTCAAGATGCTTTTTAACCTGTGTATGCATTGCATGTAGACACTTAGAGCTTTTAGTTGGGTGATTCTAGATCATGCTTAGTTTTTATAAATTAGGAATGCTAAGGCATAGAGGATCAGAGTGAGATAGAGTGTGAGGTCTCTGGTTGGAAGCCTTCGGGAAAATTGTAAAGGCCATGAACATTGAAGATCTGGCCACAAGGAAAAGTTGTAAGTATTTATTGCCATTGTTAATGTAAAAACCTGTTGAGTAGTCATGATGTTGTGTGTTGAAGACTTGAAGTGCCTTGTTACTCCTGATTGGTGCGTTATTAATTATTGGAACAGTTGGCTCGTTTCTTTTTATTGTTAATACATATTCCTTCCGGCTTGATTCTAGTTATTTCAGTCAGAGCAATACTTTGTTGGCACAAAGTGAATACAGCTTTCCTTTCTAGTTCCTTTGAGGTTGAATAATGATATTTCTGGACTTTATATTGTGTAATGGCGGAGCGTAAATCTGGCAGAATTCGACCATAGTATATACCATAATGCAGGAATAGTGGGGCAATTTACTGAATTCTTATGTCTGTATAATTTGAACGTGTACTTGAGCAGAGCCATGGATAGTGGCGCTCGTCTTGCGATGTGAGGTCGGGTTGGGCATACGAAAGAGAGAATGGAAGCCCTATGGATGACTTGACAATGAGTCCACCTGAACAGTGAACCAATGCTTTGATGCAGTTTTTCTATACCTCACGTGCAAAACCTGGTCTAATTTATGTTGTTATGTTGGGAGCGCGTGGGTTCCTCTGTTATTTTTTTTGATTGTGCGTATATGTTGAGGGCACTGTTGCACTAAAGGAACACCGAATGTTGAGGGTTACTCATGCATACGTTAGCTGTTGAGGGAGGAGCAGACAATATGGTCTGTGCTGCTGTCCATATTGTGAATAGACCACACTGACATAACCATTTACCTCGGCTCCGCTCCCATGGTCTCATCACGGTGGTGTTCAAATAGAACCGACTGGATCAATTAATCTTGGGTTGTTGAACTCTTAACTCGAGTTGTATGTCGAGTCGATAAAACTTGGTAACAGAGATTACGGGCAATTAAAACAAAAAATGAGCGTCAAGATCTAGATCCTCGGAGTTTGTTATTTTCCCTGCAGACTTGCTATTTGTCTTTTCATTTCTGAAGCTCCTTTTCTGATTCAGAATGTGATTGTGATGTATGTAAGCAGTAAGTTTAGAAAACAAATGAGGAGAGGCAGGAAACCGGGTGGAGAGAGTCCGCTAGCTGAATGGTTATAAAGCCAGGCTTCATAATAGATAAACCGAGGATTTAAATTGATAAATCAGCGAACAGTATGAATAGCACCGGTGGTTATTGAGCAGTCTTAATGCATGTGATAATTTAGTTAGTATTGAAGGCGCATCAGACATAGAACATGGAAATTAAAAGTATGCACAGATTTTAAAAGATTCTAGGTATTGCAGGGTAGAGTGCGGGTTTGCCCTGCATCAAGTGGTATCAGAGAGGGAACAATTTTATTTGAAGGTTCAAGTGTTTTTTTTTTAATTGCATGTGATGATTTTTGGGACTGATGAATATTGATTTACAGGAATAGTGAAGAAATCTCAGCGGGAAGAAGGAGAAGTGAATGTGGCAGAACCTGGAGATTCAACAGAGGTTGAATAAAGTTGCAGATGGGAGAAGCCTACATGAGAAGTGGAGGATTCTCAAAGGGTTCCAGCAGAGGACCAATGATTACCAAAATACCAAATCCGGAGGGAAGGATTGGTGAGGTAAGTGGCAGCAAGAGAGGTTGCTGTGGCAGAGGCTTCATGCAACGCATAGCTTAAGAACTTATGGCGATGGAGAAGACTACTAAAAGTCATAAAGGAGACAGAGGAAGAGGTTCAAAAAGAAGCCACGGAGATGAGATGACTGCAGGAGTTCGAGAAAAAAATATTGCAGAAATAAAGGCACAGTTACAGGTACTGGAAGAACAGCTGCAGGAGCAGGAAAAGCAGAAAGGAAAATGGATCTTTCCACTGAAGGGAAAGAGAGTGACCTGGCGACAATTGCAGAGGAGGTTGAGGCAAATTCTGATTGCCTTGGTGAGAAAGGGACTTAGAATTCTTGCGCCATAAATGAAATTTAAAGATTCCACATGCAGATCTGATCAAAGGGAAGTGCTAAAGGAAGCAGTCAAGGCTAAAAAGTCTTGTAGTTTTAAAACTGATAAGTTGTGTGTGTTTGCAGGTGTTGAGGAGGATGTTCCGTCTTGTGAAACTATTACAGCACAAGAGGAAGTTCTTATGGATGCAGAAGAAGTGAGTCAGTATGAAGTGCAGATAAGGGAAGTAACAGTTGATACTGTTGAACATTTTGTGAAAACTGAAATTTTATGTATGAATGCAGGTGATGAGATGGTAACAACAGGAAGCTTGGCTTGGGAAAGTATTGAAGATTGCACAGAAATCTTCTCCAAGGAGATGACAGGTTTATGGCAGGAGTTAAATGTTCTAGAGAAGAGACTAGAAGTACAGAGGATAAGAATTCAGAATATAAAGGCAGAGATGAATGAAGATAAAGGGGTTTATTTTTATGAACGAGAATACAGATGCATTCTCGAAGAAGATGATGCTGAGGATAGACTGAGTGATAATCTCAAGAATGATTGGGATCAGTACACTGAAATGCTGGCAGAGGGAAATAAGGCACTCAGGCCTTATGAATTTTATTCTAACAAGTGTTTTGTGAATGCAGGTATTGGTGCAGAACATTTGACTCAGTTGAGGAGAGAAGAAGTTTTCTGTTCCATAAGACAAGAGGGTATGGATGATCGGGTGGCAGTCATAACAGAAACAAGCATGGAAGCAAGAAGTCAGCAGTCTGAAGACTTATTAGACAAAGAAATTGATTTAATCAGAAGAATCATGTTGAAAGGGTCTCAGAGGAAGACATCAGCAAGGAAGAGAAGCAGCAGAAGCGGCAACAAAAGGAAGACAACAGAAGACTGTGAGAGTGCAGCAAGTGGAGCAAGGCAACATAAGATATGGAGACTGGGAGAAAAGCAGCAAACAATAGCGCATGATGACTTGCAGCATAAAGTATGGGATCCAGGCACATGATCAGGAGATCATGATTAATTTTAAGGTTGGGTGTATGATGCAGGAGCATCAAGACCTCTTCATTTGTAAATATGGAATAAAAGGGGGGTGTGATAATAATTAAATATTTTGTTATTTTTAATAAAATAGGGAGTGTTTTTAGGCATAAAGATGTGGATCATTATGGGATGAGGAAAGCTTTTCTATTTTAGAACAGGGAAAAAGATGGAAAAAAGCCTCAAGATGCTTTTTACCATGCATTGCATGTAGACTCTTAGAGCTTTTAGTTGAGTGATTCTAGATCATGCTTAGTTTTATAAATTAGGAATCCTCAAAGACATTGAAGATCAGAGAGAGTGAGTGCGAGATTGAGAGGAGGCTCTGTAAGCCTTTAGAAATTTGTAAAGGGCCAAATGATCGAAATTCAAGCCAAAGTAGGAGTTTTTATGTAAGTAGTATGTATTTGAATACAATATTTGATTTTCTGCAATCATGCCATTATTAAATTTGTGTGAGATTGGTCACTAAGCTCAGAGAGGGGAGGCGTGCCAAAGATTTATGATAATTTTTCTATCCACGTCTTCATAAGTAAGCGATTCCTGTTGAATCCAATAAATTATTAAATGTGTGTTTAAAGGCTTGAATGGCCTTTTTATTTCTCGGCATGCTTTCTTGACTGTGTGTATTGAATTGTGGAACGATGATTTTTATATTTCGTGAAGCCTCCATGCGTTACAATTAAAAAGCATTTACCTCCATGTGTTGGAAAAACAATGCCATGATGACGAAGCAGAGAAGGGAGACGGTGGGCGGAAGAGGCTTCGACTATCACTGTGTTCTCCAGCTAATGGAATTATCAATTTTTATAAGTTGTATATGCATGTCAATTCATTGTCTTTTTGATCGAATTTCATTGTGATCTCGCGTGATGCTTCATTGAACCGGTCGAGCTTGTAGAAGGCTTTGGTTCATACATTAAATCTCTGTAATTCAATTTTATTCCAACAGTATTGAGATATCCGTAGAAGGATTCACCCAAGAGCAAATAACCGCCTGTAAGAGTGCATCAGAAGCTTCTTTCCATGGGTCTGAAGACCTCCATGACTGGTTCCATCGTGAGGACTTTTGCATTTGCTGGAGATGGGGTTCATTGTTCTGCGAAAGAGGCTGTATTTCAATCGTTGTGCCAGAATGATAAAATTGGTGGCATAATAGGAAAAGGCGTTGCTGTTTCTTATGTGTTCTAATCGGAGTTTGAACTGCAAACAATCGAAAGGAGCACTACGTTTTTTTTTTGTATAATTGCCATAATAAAAGTTGCTGCTGAAGAGTGAAAGTGTTGATCAAAGTTGCGCAAAGAGAGGGCGCTTTATTGATTGTGCATGGTGGTCACAGAGGAATTTGAAACAAGCTTCCGCATATGAATGGAGATTGCCAGAGTATGAAATTGCCTAGATTGGAGTGTTAATTGGGCAGTGACATAAATGCATTCTTAAATTCATGGTAAAAGAAAAATCCTGGGTATTGTAGGCCAGGATTGCATCAGGTGGTATCAGAGCCTAGCTCTGTTTTCATTGAAGAATGTTTGTTTTGTTTTTAATGAATGCAAGAAGGTTTTGTTGAAGATCAGACTTTTAAATTTGATATGCAGCATACATAATTGCAAGTGAGCAGGATTGCAGAAATGGAAAGAGGACAAGATCATGCAAGATCTTAAAGGTGAGATGATTTTTGAGTTGAAATTTATAATTGAAGTTTATGGTTGCAGAGAAGGTGGGAGTGAACCTGGCATTCAGCTGAAGGCTGGATAAGGAGGACAAGTGCAGTGTCCTGAAGAAGAAGGTGAGTTGAAGAGATAGCCTAGAGAGAGAAGGGGAGTGCTCAAGAGGTTCCAGAAGCAGTGAACCAAGTGCTTACCAAAAGACCAAATCCGGAGGGAAGGATTGGTGAGGTAAGTTGTCGTAAGAGAGATTGTTGTTGCAGAGGCTGGTACAACTCATGGTGAGTGAGAAACTCATGAGGAAGCAGTCTGCCAGAGGCAGAAGGAATTTTTCTAGAGGAGGAAGAGGTTCAGAGAAATGCCACAGAGATGAGATGACTGCAGGAGTTCGAGAAAGAAAGATTGCAGAAATAAAGGCAAAGTTGCAGGTACTGGAAGAATGGCTGCAACAGCAGGAAAAGCAGAAAGGAAAATGGCTCTTCCCACTGAAGGGAAAAAGAGTGATTTGGCGACAATTGCAAAGGAGGTTGAGACAAATTCTGATTGCCTTGTTGAAAAAGGGACTTAGAGTTCTTGAGCCAGGAATGGAATTTGAAGATTCCACATGCAGATCTGATCAAAAGGAAGTGCTGAAGAAAGCAGTCAGGACTAAAAAGTCTTGTAGTTTTAAAACTGATGAGTTGTGTATGTTTGCAGGTGCAGAGGAGGTTTCCATTGGTGAAACATAGGAGGAGATTATTGACGATTTCTTGAGTTATTGGGCAGATCCAGATCAGCTGGATAATGTAAACTCTTGTGTTTGTATAGCTGACAATTGTGATGTGATTACAGGTGCTGAGGAGGATTTTCCATCTTGTGAAACTGTTATAGCACAAGAGGAATTTCTTTTGGATGTTGAGGAAGAGAATCAGTCTGAAGCATAGATAAGGGAAGTAACAGCTGATAATTTATGTATGAATGCAGGTGAGCGATGCTACAGAGAAATTGCGTTATTAGAATATTTGTTGGAGAATCCACAGTATGACAGGGAGATTGCAACAGATGAAAAAGTTCAGTGCAGTGAACAAGAGGAAAAAGACATCATGGAAGCAGATGAAATTGCATGTGACAAGCAAAGGAATGTTGCAGAGGGATAGGAAGTTTGGGAGGTAGCAACATTCATAGTGACAGCTAGAGCAACATGTGGGGCGACATTTATGGTGGCACCTGAGGCAACAATGGTAGCAGCAGAAGAGGCACTGATGCCTTATGTTTTTTATTCTAACAATTGTTTTGTGAATACAGGTTTTATTGAAGATGCTAGAGAAATTCTATTAGACAGAGAAATTGAATTGATGAAGTAGGTGATGGTGAAAGAATCCCGGAATAACCCAGCAACGGTGAAACAAAGGAGAAGCAACAAAAGGAAGACAACAGAAGATTACGAGAGTGCAACTAGTAGAGCAAAGCAACATAAATTGTGGAGACCTAGAACAACAAATAGAAGTAGCGACAAATGGAAAGTTGCAGCACAAGATATGGGATCCAGGAAAAAATAGATTTGAACACATGATCAGGAGATCATGAAATTTTTCTACCTTGGGAGTCTGATGCGGGAGCATTCAACCCAGGATAAATTATTGTAAATAATAGTCATAGGGGGTCAAGCATTCTAGAATTATTTCCCTAAGTTACAAGTCAATGTGATTAATTAGATGTTTCCAAAGTAAATAAATGAAAAAATAGGAAATAGGGAGTGTTTTAGGCCTAAAGCAGTGAATGTGGATCATTATGGGATAAGGAAAACTTTTCTATTTTAGAACAAGGAAAAAGATGGGAAAAGCCTCAAGATGCTTTTTACCATATGTATACATTGCATGTAGACTCTTAGAGCTTTTAGTTGAGTGATTCTAGATCATGCTTAGTTTTATAAATTAGGAATCCTCAAAGACATTGAAGATCAGTGAGAGTGAGTGTGAGATTGAGAGCAGGCTCTGTAAGCCTTTCAAAATTTGTAAAGGGCCAAATGATCGAAATTCAGGCCAAAGTAGGAGGTTTTATGTAAGTAGTATGTATTTGAATACAATATTTGATTTTCTACAATCATGCCATTATAAAATTTGTGTGAGATTCTTCACCAAGCTCAGAGAGGGGAGGCGTGCCAAAGATTGATGATAATTTTTCTCTCCACGTCTTCATAAGTAAGCGATTCCTGTTGAATCCAATAAATTATTAAATGTGTGTTTAAAGGCTTGAATGGCCTTTTTATTTCTCGGCATGCTTTCTTGACTGTGTGTATTGAATTGTGGAACGATGATTTTTATATTTCGTGAAGCCTCCATGCGTTACAATTAAAAAGCATTTACCTCCATGTGTTGGAAAAACAATGCCATGATGACGAAGCAGAGAAGGGAGACGGTGGGCGGAAGAGGCTTCGACTGTCACTGTGTTCTCCAACTAATGGAATTATCAATTTTTATAAGTTGTATATGCATGTCAATTCATTGTCTTTTTGATCGAATTTCATTGTGATCTCGCGTGATGCTTCATTGAACCGGTCGAGCTTGTAGAAGGCTTTGGTTAATACATTAAATCTCTGTAATTCAGTTTTATTCCAACAGTATTGAGATATCCGTAGAAGGATTCACCCAAGAGCAAATAACCGCTTGTAAGAGTGCATCGGAAGCTTCTTTCCATGGTTCTGAAGACCTCCACAACTGGTTCCACCGTGAGGACTTTTGCATAAACTTTTGCATTTGCTGGAGATGGGGTTCATTGTTCTGCGGAAGAGGTTGTATTTCAATCGTTGTGCCGGAGTAATAAGATTGGTGGCGTAATAGGAAAAGACGTTGTTGTTTCTTATGTGTTCTAATCGGAGTTCGAACTGCAAACAAACGAAAGGAGGACTGCATTTTTTTTGTATAATTTCCATAATAAAAGTTGCTGCTGAAGAGTGAAAGTGTTGATCAAAGTTGCGCAAAGAGAGGGCGCTTTATTGATTGTGCATGGTGTTCACAGAGGAATTTGAAACAAGCTTCCGCATATGAATGGAGATTTCCAGAGTATGAAATTGCCCAGATTTGAGTGTTAATTGGGCAGTGACTTAAATGCATTCTTAAATTCATGTTAGAAGAAAAATCCTGGGTTAATTGCAACGCCAGGTCTTGCATCAGAAACCATGGGAAGAGAGAGAGAAAGAGTTAGGAATAAAGTGATATGAATTTCATCTACTCGATGATGTTAATAACGTTTGATCTATGAAGTATGGCTTAGCACTCAATTGGTTCACAATCTCAATTTAACGAGCATGTATATTCATTTGTAGATAATAAACTATGGAGAACTCTTATGCAAATGATTCTCGTTTTACAATGGTATATTTATTAATGTAGATCATGTTACTATGATAATGAACTCTTTCCCAGATTGAGGGTTTTTTTGTGTGTTGTGAGTTGTTGTTTATTTGAGTTGGTCATTTTTGTTTGAGTTATTTTGTCTTAACCTTGTAAACTTGTGTAGATGTATCTTATTTATGAAAAAATATAGTATCAATAAGGCTTATAATGTCATGGACATTTACTTTCATTCTAAATGACAATTATACTATTGAAAATTTCTCATAGAAAGAAACCTACATATTACATGTAGAAACTTTTAAAATTTCTTAGCAATAGAGTTATTTATAATTCAGCTAACTTGTTATTTATAATTTCAAATTAAAGCATTACAATACTACTTATGTTTATTAAAAATAAATAAATAAATAAATATGGAAAAATGTATATTTAAAAAAGTAACATTTTTTTATATAATTAATAAATCTTAACAATCCCAGTATTTTATTAATGATTTTAATTGAATATTATTTATATTGTATTTAAATTGACAATTCACTCCAAAAACATCACTATAAATCATCTATTAAAACCTTTAAAAAAATATTAGTGTTTCCATGGTCTAAAAAAATATGTTACCCTAATACGAGTAGATATCCATATTTTCATAATTTATATGGTAGATTTTGAAACAATACTTTTACCATATTATAATTTTATAATAAGTAATTTAAATCAAAATTACATAGTTTAATTTAGTTAGTTACATAGTTTAATTTAGTTAGTTATATTTATTATTTGTAATAATTTACTCCATAATAAACTAATCTAGATAAAAATTATTTTCCTTAATTTAACATAATTAATTATAAATGTTTAAATAATTTAATATATGAAATGGTTTAGTTCACAACTCCCGAAGATAGAATACAATGATTATATCATCACAAATCACAATTCATGTGCCTAGTAAATGATCGAAGAAAAAGCAGGGTGAAAGAATATTCATTAACATTTTTTATAAAGCAGAGAAGTAATTAATATTCATTTTGATATTACATTTCAATATAAAAATATGGAAATTCTACATAAGTTGAATTTAATATGTAAAGTCACCTTTTTAGGAATTATTATTAATTTATTCTATTGTTTTTAGTGGAAGTTGGTGGATATTATTAATTGGCATGAAGTGGTTTATAGGGAAAAAACACAAATCATATCGCTAAGTTGAAAGTATAAAATGAAGATTGTGGCCAAATGAATTTTGTTTTAAAAGAAGGTATAGAATATGAGAAGGCTCTTCTTCAAAGAAATTTGACTATTATTCCTAAATTATTGTATTTCGATGTATATAATAGGGAAATAGGGAAATATCTATTATATCGAATAATTTTTTTTCGTGAATGGAGGAACGAAAAAGAATGTGTGGAAAGTTAACTAATTATCTTTTGATGGGCAATTTCAAGAATTTTAATATCGATGATGTATGAATATTCAAAAGAATATTGGAGAAACTAGTGTATATATTATGTTTTATGTAATATAACTTTTTATAACAAAGAATAATAAAGGATTATTTATATTTATAAACAAAAAACCAAAGACACATGATATCTAGACTATTACTTCGCTATTGAAGTACTTAAAAATTTAAGGCATGTATTGAGTTTCTGAAAGTAGTACTTTGGAAAATTGATGGAAAATTTTAGTATGGAAAATTGTTTTTTAGAATGGTAAATAAACTAATTTATACATTAAAATAAGGGAAAGTTATTTTGGGATGTAAAAAGATATAGATAGCTTAAGGAGAGTATTATAGAACTTATTACAATAAAAGTATTAAGTTGATTTTCAATTCGGATTTCTCTATGTTCATGTAAGAATTTTATGAAAGTGTTGGTACACTGTACAAAGAATTTTAATATAATTAAAGGGAATTCAAATCTTTGGGATCAAACATTCTGAGGATGACCACAATCTCATTGCACGCTGGGATTTTGAAATCAAGGGGATATGGAGAAATGGGTGTCTACTTCAAGATACATCAAGAGTAACAAATGATTAGCTATTTCTTGAAGCTCACACAAAAAATACATTCTAGAAAATTCAGCAATAAAGCAAAATAAACTAGTCATTTAAATTCTACATTGTTTCACAAATAAACAAATTGTAAACCACATCATCTAAATGCTTTAGAAAAACATATTGGAAAATTTTAAAAATATGCTTAAACTTTCAAAGTTTAATTTCACATTAAAAGACTAATGCTAATATAGAATCCTTACCATTACACATTACAAGACTATTGCTAATATAGAATCCTTAGTATTATCATAAATTGTGAATATTCTTGTAAAAAGTTAGTTTGGAAAAAATATGAATTGTAATTAGACATGAAGAACCATCATAAATTATGAATAATCTTATAAATATTAGTTTGGAAAGAATATGAAGAGTTCTAATTGCATATGAAGAAGTGTTTAGAAAGACGCTGAGACCAAAGATAACCCAAGGATTTTATTTATAAAGGCAATTTCAATAAGAACTCTTAATGCATTGTGTTATTCAAGCTTCGAGTGATAGATATCTCACAGTAATCAAAATAGTCCAATAGTTTGTTGTTTCAAAACAATTAAAATTATTATAGAATAGATATTTGTAGAGAAGATGTAGTAGATATTTTAAATATGGAATCTCACACATTTATAAATAGTTTATGACTATAAATTATTTAGCGTTGTTAGAGTGAAAAATATTTAAAATAATAATAAAATTAGAAAAGAAAAGATGAAATAAAAATAAAAATAACTATTAATACCATATTTTTATTCTCATGATGTTATTTTTTTATTTTTTACCAAAAAAATATTTTATATTTTTAAATCTTGGTTATCTAGATATATTTTTTATTAAAAAAAATGTTATGTAACTTGGATGAAATAAGTAAGTCTTTGAGTCCAATTCCTTTGAAATTTCGGAATAGGTAAGCCTCTTTCACTTATGTTGAAAAAGTTGATCGGTGGCTTGTCTAGATTATTCCCGATTATAATAAATAAAAAGAAAACAAAATTATATTTTATTGCGGAATAGGTAAGGGACATATCGCAACCTGAAAGAAAATACTATAAAGATCAAACTATATCCTACGACGAACAAGAACACGCAAAAGATCAAAATATATACTAGTGAGAGATGGCCCTAAGTTTTATATACTAGTGCAAGAAGGCGCTAGGTTTTATAATAGAATTAAATCATCAAACTGGGCGTATCCGCTGGGTTGTTCTTTCCAGCCATAATGGAAGTCTGATGATCCCTTGTTATCTCTTCCCTGCCATTCACGTCCATCTTGTACTTCTCTGTTCGTAGACTTGGTGGACATGGAACATTTTTGTCGTGATGAGGCCCGCAAGATTTTCCCGCTAACCCCGCTTCCAACGACGAGCCAACAATACTGCTTTGAGGCGGTGGTGGCGGTTTTGGAAGATTGTT
>APFE030148998.1:10480-22280 GCA_000404065.3 Pinus taeda
AGGGCAGGTCCCAAAGTTGGGTCGCTCATGAGGAACCTACTGGGGGGCGCGCATCAAGGTGGATTCCTTGATCCCCGGTACCATTAGTCTCACTATAGCAGGCAACATAAGAGACAATAGTGGTTTATGACGTTGCATGATATTTTCCCCTCGTAGTCACTAGATGCTTGAAGGGCAAGTGGTGTGGCACCCTTGGGATTTTAGGGAAATTCTTGAAGGGCACGACCAACTTGGCACCCTTGGCATCACAATTATACTGTTAGGTGTGGCACCCTTGGGATTTCAGGGAAATTCTTGAAGGGCACAACCAAACTTGGCACCCTTGGCATCACAATTATACTGTTAGGTGTGGCACCCTTGGAACTTCTAGGGAATCTCTTGAAGGGCACAACCAAACTTGGCACCCTTGGAATCATTAAAAATAAATGATAATAAATAAATATAAGTAAGGAATGAAAACTATGGAGTTACATCAAGGATAAATGATGATTAGAAAGCAAGGTAATTAAATCAGAAATAAAACTTGGAATAAGGAGGATCATAGGAAGAAATAAATAAAGTACCTTAAAAATTCCACCCTCCCCATGTTGGAAAATTCTAGGTAGATTAGGTGGCTTAATTAGATAAAATGGGAAGACAAACATATTGTAAGGATAAAGATTAATCCTAAACCAATTAAACTTAATTAAGAAAAGAGAAAGGTGAATTAAAATAAGAAAGATAAATTAAATTTAGAGAAATGTAGAGAAGCTCCATGTGGCATCAACCAGCATAAGAATATCCCTCTAAGAGATAACTTGAGTTAATTTAAGAAGTAGATTGCGGATAAAATATTAACTCGTTAATTGACTCCAAGTAATAAACTCAATTTAAGGAATAAAAGGGGGGAGTAAAGAGACATCTAGGAGTAGAAATAGGAATCTTGTGAGGTGAGGAAAATATTAGCTTTAATTAAAAAGATAAGTAAATAATTTTTGGTGACCCTTGATGAGAGAATGACACATGGGTGGGTGAATAATCAAGCTATTAAAAAGAAAAAATATTATAATTATGCATGACATGCCAAGTGTCATCTATGAGAAATCTTATAAAAGAAGGGGCAGACCATGGTAGAAGGTACCTTTTTGGGGGAAACCCTATTGTTCGATGGATGATATGTTGTGAACGCAGTGACTACGAAGCTATAGTGATTTTGGTGAGGTAGAGGGTTTTAGAGAGGGGACTCTTGAGCTAAGGTTGCTCTCCTCTGCCAGCTAGATTCTTCTTCCATTGTACAACCCCATTGCAGCTCGGGGGTCCGCGGGGAAGAAGAGTACCCAAGGAGTAGGCTGGGAGGTAAACCGGTGGGTCTTGATTCGGATCAAGCGCATCATCATACACTCGCAGAAGTGACCGGAAACAAGGAATACCAGCGACAACAGAGCAAGCGAAGTCTCACCTCTTCGGTGTACGGTACATGTGCATTTTGTTATTACTTTACCTTAGATTAAAAGTATATAAATGTGGCGTTATGTTCCTGGAATGAGCATCAGCGATGTGTGTGTTGACTGAATTGAAATCTCAATGTGTTTGTTTTCCGATTGTAATTGCTGTGTAAAAAAAAAAAATTGTGCTTGATATATATATAGTTGTATTTGGGTCATTTCACTGTTTTAGCTGGGTCGTTTCAATTTTAATACTAAGACAATCATTGTCAAAATGTGACATTAGTTGATTTTCATATTGAGAAAATAGTTTTGATAATGTAGCATTGGACAATAGTTGGCCATCATTGTAAGCTCAATGGATTTATAATAAACCCAAAGATTAATATGATATACCCCATGAATAATATTATACCCTAGGAATATCAACCCTTAGATTAATAAAACGAAGGGATTGATATTATAAGATAAAGGGATTGATATTAAAAACACAAGGGATTAATACTAAAAACCCAAGGGAATAATATCAAAGCAAAGGGATAAATATTATAAAACCAAGGTATAATACCCTAAGATGAATATTATAAACCCTAAAATAAACATGGTTGACCATCATATTGAGATAATCTTTTGTACGATGTGACATTGGGTCATCGTTGACCATGGTTGATCATGATTCTAAACCCAAACGATTGATATTATAAACCCAAGGGAATAATATTAAATCTAACAAATTAGTATTATAAACCCAAGGTATATAAAACCTAAGTGAAATATTATAAACGCTAAAATAAGCATGGTTAACCATGAATAACCATGGTTGATTTTCATAATAGCATAATCTTTGTCATAATGTGATGTTGGACCATGTTTTACCGTGACTAATTGTCATATCGAGACAACATTTGTCACAAGGCAACACCAGATAATGGTTGGCCATGGTTGACAATGGTTGATTTTAATAGTGACATAATCGTTGTCACAATGCGACATTGGGATTCTCCTATTAAGAAAATCCTTGTCACAATGTGATGTTGGACCATGGATGACCATGATTATAAAATAAATGGATTTATATTAAACCTAATGATTAATATTTTAAACCTTAAGAATAATATTATACCCTAAGAATATGAACCCTTAGACTAATAAACCCAAGGGAATAGTACTTAAAACCCAAGAGATTATAAACCTAGTCTAATAAAATTAAACCCAAGGGATAAATAGTATAACCCTAAGGTATAAAAACCCTAACATAAATATTATAAAGCATAAAATAAATATGGTTTTTCCCATGTTTTACCATAATTGATTTTCATACCGAAATAATTTTTGTTAGAATGTGGTGTGAGAACATGGTTGACAATAGTTGACCATCGTTAACCATGCTTCACCATTATTGTGAATGAGTGTTTTTAAATTATGATGGTTGACCATGGTTCACTTTTCATATTGAGACAATCATTGTCAAAATTCGACATTATTTGATTTTGATATTGATAAATATTTTACAGAATGTGACCTCTGACCGTGGTTAACCATGATTATAAACCTATTGGATTTATTGTAAACACAAAGATTAATATTATAGACCATATTAACAATATTACACCCTAGGACTATGAACCCTTATATAAATAAACCCAAGAGATTGAAATTATAAATCCAAGGGAATAATAAACCTAAGGGATCAATTCTGAAACCCAAAGATATTATAAACCCATGAGAAAAATATTAAAACCAAGGGATTAATATTATAAACTCGAGGTATATAAACCCTAAGATGAATATTATAAGCCCTAAAATAACCACGCTTGACTGTAGTTGACCATGGTTCATTATCATATTGAGACAATCTATGTTACAAAGTGGCGTTGGACCATGGTTGAGCATCATTGATTTGCACATCAAGACAATCATTGTCACATCACAATGTTGGATCATGTTTTATTTTCATATTGAGAAAATATTTGTCACAATATGACGTTGGACCATGGTTCACCATGGTTGAGACAATGATAATAAACCCAAAGGATTTACATTAAACACGAGGATTTATATTTTAAACCCTATGAATAATATTTCACCCTAGGAAAATGAACCCTTAAATTAATAAACCCAAGATATTAATATTATAAACCCAAGGAAATAATAAACTGAATAGAGTAATATTAAACCCAAGGGATTAATACTAAAAACCCAAGGGATTATAAACCCAAGCGAGTCTGACTAAACCGAGGGGATAATGCTTTACAGTAATAAATTCAAGGGATTGATATTATAAACCCAATAAACCAATAAACGCAAGGGATTAATACTGAAAACCCAAGGGAATAATATTATATGCTTAGGTTTAATATCATTAATACAAGGTATATAAACCCTATGATGAATATTATAAACCCTAAAATAAACATGGTTGATCATAGTTGATTTACATCTCGACAAAATCTTTGTCACAATGTGACGCTTGACCATCGTTGACCATGATTGACTTTCATACCAACACAATATTTGTTACAATGTGACGCTAGACCATGGTTGATTTTTGTATTGAGATAATGTTTGTCACAATGTGATATTGGACCATGGTTGACCATGATTTTTTTTTTTATTCAAACAATTTTTTCACAATAATATGTTGAACCATGTTTAACCATGGTTGACCATAGTTGATTTTCATATTCAAACAATATTTGCAACAATGCGACGTTGGACCATGTTTGACCATTGGGGACTATTGTTGTCATAATGTAATGTTGGATTATAAGAGATAATGCTCATCACAATGTGACCATGATTATTGAAAATGGTTAACTATGGTTGACCATGACTGACCATGGCTAGCCATAGTTGATTTACATATTGAGACAATCTTTGTCACCAATGTGATCACAGTGACTTTTGGCCCATGGTCAAACCATGGTTGACCATGATTGAAGCATGGTTGAATTTTCATGTTAATAATAAGTAAAAATTCATTAATAATAAAATATTATTAATAACTAATAATAATTATTGATTATTGATTAATTAATTGCTAATTAATTATACCAAACTAAATATTATTATTAATAATTATGAGATATTAAAGATAATATTATTAATTATGACTTTAATATTATATTAACAATTATCAGATATTAATTATTAATTAATTATCTGTAATAATTGATTATTAATGGAGTTGTCTTTAATGCGACTTTTTAGATTTTCAGGTGTCGGAATCCGGCTAAAAAAATTGAGGTTAAATCTTGATTTGTGATGTTTAAACTGGCTTTTTGATTGTATATATGGATCCAACACTCTCAAAACCCCTAGGGCACTTCGATTGTCTAGGGTTTAACCATCAAGCTTGTGATTTCAATAAATTCCTTCTTGATTTTAGAAAAATTAGATTGAAAAAACCCACGAAAAAAACATCCAAAAAATCTCACTAAAATAACTCGATTACTAATTATCGATTAATTAATTATCAATTATGAGTTACAATTAGCTATTATTTAAACTAAATAGCAACAGCACACCCCGTATCATTCACATTGCAATGAATTAACTAATTGATTAATTAGTTAATAATTCATTGTTAATTATCATTTAATCATTATTAAATAAGCTTAAAAACTTATTTTTTAATAATAATATATTAATAATCATTAATATTAAATTAATAAAAAAAAAAATATTAATATTATTGAATAATAAATAAAACAAAATTAGGTAAATAAAAAAATAAATAACTAAATTATTAAATTATTAATTATATAATAATGAATTAAATTAATTAATAAATTAACAATATCCTAATTTATTAAATTAGAACAAAAAAATAACGGTTTAGTTATTAATTGGTAATTATAATATTTTTTCAATTGTCGTTTAAAGGTTATTGAGTGAGCACACTTCACAAAGTGAAGGTAAATTACAGATCTAACTTTAAAAGGGATCTCCCGTCACCTATTTGGTAGGCTCTAAACCCCAAGGGCATCATGGAAATATTGACCACTCACCTATAATCAAGAAAGGTACTTAGCACTAGAAAATTTCATTAAGCTTCCCTAAATTATTATTGTTTAAATTAGTTAATTAATAAAATAGTTTAAATTATAAAATATTGGCAAAATAATTAATTAATCAATTAAAAAATTGAAAATAGTTAATTAATAATTTTTATTATTAATTAATCAACATAATTAATTAAGATTGTTTATTTCATTACGTTCTCAATGATGGCCCTGTGCATGGCCTGGATCCATCATAATCACACAAAAAAATAATGAGTGAGCATCCCTCGATCCGATATTTGACTTTACCATTTATCACATTCAATATTAGCCGTTTCATCTATCGGGCATGATTGAAGGTTAGGTTAAATTTCCCGTAGCTTTAACAATCAGGTAGTAAAAATCACCAGCGATTGCGGTAATTTTGCGCCCTATGACGTATTAGAAAGGCGCATGACAGTTAAATTCATCGTAATTTCTATTGAAAGGAATAACAACCCTCAAATCCATCGTCCATGTTTACCCAACTCATTCATCCCAAAATTGGGTTCGATCTCATCATTTTAATGCTACATTTGATATTCAATTCCTTCACAAAACGTTGATGTAAATTGTGGAAAAAAGAAATATGTTATGCGAGTTGTGGATACAGCAACGCAGTACGAAATGAACGTCTACTGTAGTTTCTGTAATCCCGACAGAGAGAAGAAAATGATAGCGGGTAACTAGGCCTCTACATGCGAGTCCAATGGCCCATCATTTGTCCAACACATCTGTTGGCAAGGAAGGTTGTGAATATCGACCGAACAATTTCAAAGGAGGCGAACATAACAAAACCTCGGATGAAAACGGTCGAAAGTTTCACAGCCGCCGTTGAATGATAAGCCTAACGTTGAAAGTTTTTTTTGTTGAAGCAAAGTCTTGCGGATTTTGTTGCCACCACTTTGAATTGAGTAAAATAAAGGGTCAAAACATAGCTCGTGAGAAGTCAAAAGGTTTTAAGACAAAAGTTTGAAAATTTATTTTATTTTGAAAAGCTTTTAAAAGGGCGTAGACCAGGTTTATTTTGAAAAAGATTTTATTAAGTGTGATCGCCCTAAGCCATCCTGTTAAAGTCATTCAAAGTGATACCTTTAAAGTGTTATGTTTAAAGCTAGTGTTCTTAAAAGGCAACTTTAAAAGGTTTAATAAAAAGGGTATGGTATAGGTATTTTTAAGTTTTCTTTTCTATATAAAATGAAACAACAAAAGTGCATGTGTTTCTAAGGTTGTTTTAAAAGATTGAAAAGAGTTCATATTCGAAAAGGTTTTGAAAGGTTTATATAAGGATTCAAGAGCTTGGTTTTTTTTATGTTTTCATAATTGAAAAAGAAACAAAGGTGTATGGTATTTTATTTTTTATTTTTATTTTTATTTATTTAATTTTTTTCCCGGATTTTTTAAAGTTTTTTTAAAATAAAGGAAGAAGGGTTTTATTGATAGGAAAGTTTAGGATTTTGGCAAAGTTTGTTTGTAATTTTTTTTTTTGTTTTGTTAAGTATGGCGTTATTTTTAAAGTGAAAATTGTGTCTTACATGGGTGCATATTAAAAATCGTATTTTTTTCGGGGAACGATATCAAAGATAGCCTTGTGCAATCAGGAAAGAAGGTATAAGATAGAGGAAAGACAACAATCACGGATCGCAAAGCGTAGCCGAGGAAGACTAAGAAAAGGAACCAAAAACAAGAGGCAAAGATTGTTGTCATGTTGAGAGAGGTTCAAGCCACAACCGATGAACTAAGAAGTCTAGCAGGAGACAAAGAAGAAATTGAGGTTAATTTGCGCAATATGGATTTTCAAGCAGATCAACAAACCATAAATCTCTAAGCATTCAATCAGGTGATGAATCAAGCAATGGTAAGAGAAAGATGAGAAGTGAAAAAGATATTTATGATGATTTGGATGTTTGTTCAAACTTTGCATTGTTGTCATTCTAACCTTCTTTGTTTGAAGAAACAATGAGAGATGAAAATTGTGTGCAAGCCATGGATGAAGAAATTGAAGCCGTTGAAAAGAATGACACTTTGGATATGGTTAATTTACACCAATGAATTATTTAAGGCAAGACCTGTAGCAAAAGGATTCTTGCAACAACTAGGAATAGATTTTGGAGAAATGTTTCATTTAGTAGCTAGATTGTATATTGTAAGAGCAGTTCTAGCCATAACAACTCAAAAAAAATGGAAAGTATATCAAATGGATGTCAAAACAACCTTCCTTAATGGACTTCTAGAAGAAGAAATTTATGTGTAGCTGTGTCTGAGTTATGAAGTTGAAGGTAAAGAAGATAAAGTAGTTTACAAGTTGAAGAAAGTGCTCTATGGACTCAAGCAAGTTCGTAGAGCTTGGTATAGTAGAATTGATAGCTACATGATCAAGAATGGATTTCGCAGAGGCAACACGTAGCCTACCTTGTACAAAAAGGTAAATGAGCATGGACAGATTTTGATTGTTTACTTATATGTTGATGACATGATTTATGCAGGTGATTTTGAATGAGATTAATTTAAAATAGCCATGAAGAAAAAATTGAGGTGACTCGGACTTATGAAATATTTTCTTGGCATAAAAATTAAGCAATCTGAAAAATGGATTTTTATTTGTCAAAATAAATATGTTAGATATTTGTTGAAAAGATTCAGGATAAAGAATTGCAAACATATCCCTACACCATTTGCAATATGTACAATGTTAAGCAAGGATGATGAAGGAACATATGTGAATCCAATTCTATTCAAAAGATCGGTTTGCAAACACATTTATCTCACATCTACAAGACTGGATACTATGCAAAGAGTGAGTTTGATTTCTAGATTCATGGAGACTCCAAAACACACACATTGGAGAACACGAAAAAGAATTCTAAAATACATAGTAAGAACTAGAGATTTTGGCATAATGTATGCAAGTACATAAAAGAAGGATTTGATTAGATATACAGATAGTGATTTTGCAGGTAGTTTGGATGATAGGAAGAACACTTACAGTTATGTGTTCCATTTGGGTTGAGCTGTGATTTCATGGGCATCTAAGAAGCACCCAATTGTAACACTTTTGTGAGCAAACGCAGAAGATGTAGCGACAACATCAACAACATGTAAAGTAGTATGGTTAAGAAGAGTATTTGATGGACTCAGGGAGAAACAATAAGGGCCAACAACAATATATTGTGACAACCCTCAACGATTGATTACATTATTCAAGAATAATGTGTTTCATCGAAAAAGCAAGCATATTTATACGAGTTATCACTTTATTAGAGAACTTGTAAGCAATAGAGGAGATCACTTAAGCCTTGTAAATCTAGTGATTAATTGGTTGATATATTTACTAAGTCATTAGCAAAATATGTGTTTGATTTTCATAGAAGAAACTTGGGTGTTGTAAGCCTAATTGAGACATAGACGAACATGCATATTTGAGCTATTATGAATCATGTGTTAGTTTAGCCATCGTAATTAAAGATTGTTAAAATATCTAATTTCTCTTGGATGAAGATTAGCTAAATTTAGAGTGTCAAATTGAATCAAGTCATATTTTGAGTAAATTCAAATACAGATTTTGTGAACAATAAAAAAACCGAGACTCATATTATTTTGTGTGTATCAATTTTTGTGACTCTCCTCTCTAGCTTCCCAACATTATATAGTCGGAAAGTGTTGCATAATGGTATTTAGTGTATAAGATTTTGAATCGTTTCCACGTGAATGGAGCGATAGGATCACTATGAATTTGCTGTAAGAAATTCAAATACACCCACGAGTAAAGCATTGATGTAAGACATAAGCTCCGACACACCAAAATTTTCTCGATCCATCCATCATCAGAAGGGTCATATAAATCAATCAAATCTCTGTAAACAGAGATGCAAATTGACAATCATTTATTGATTTCCACTAATAATTTCTGTAGGATTTGGTAGAAACCATAGTTACCAAATTTGTTCATACGGCCCGAAAAAGTTCGAAAATTCAAAGGTTTGATTCGGTTTTTGAATTAATAGGTGAATTTGAAGTTCGGTACGGTGCAGTAACATTAAGTTCACAGATTAATATATGCGAACAGATTAATATAGTTAGACAGACTAATCAAATTTATAAATTTCCAGTACCCCATTTACTCTTGAGAAACCCCTTGGAACCCCAGAAATGGTATATATTTACCGGTCAAAGCTGATATTTTCTGCAATAAGAATTTGTACAAGGAATTCTTTGGCAATTAGTTAGTAGGCTTTACTGAAATATATGGAAATCTATGAGTTTTGACTTTTTGATGTATATAATAATATAAAATACGTTATCCAAATTGGATGTTTGTAAAACAAAGTAAAACAATGTGTTACATGCAAATTATAAAAGTTATAATTTGCGAATCTATTCAACTTAAACAGTAAGGAAAAAATTATGATTTGTATTTCGTAGCAAAAAAATTCTTAACTTTCTTTTAATGTGTACTTGGGTGGACTTTTTTGATTGTGAGTTTGACTAACTATAAAATTTTAAAACTTAACATTTTGTTTTATAAAAAATAATAAATGTTGTTATTATTACGTTATAAAGTTAGATTGATTTGTTTGGTTGTTGAATAATTAGCTAATGAAAACTAAAAGGGTATATTTGAAAACGATATTTGGAAATATTTAATTTATGACTTTATTCTAAACATAAAATAATTAGTAATATGAAATTTATATGCTTCATTGTAATGTGAAATTTGTATAGAAATTTAGTTTATATTGAGTATCATATAATTTTTGCTGTAATTAGTACTAATGAATACATAAATTTTAGTAATTTGTTATTTTAAATGTAAAACTGCACAACAATTTTTTTTTAAAACAATTGGTTAGATTTTCAATGTTTTAAAATATTGAAATATCAATATATTTGAATAACTATAAGAAATGTACTTTCGATCTTTTGCAATATTAAATTTTAAATCACCCATTTTTTAATATCGAATAGAATTTGAATTAAAAATAGAATTTGATAACTTTGGTAGAAATGAAGCATGTTAAAGCAGAGGATGGACCTACCTGTCATTTTGCGAATATCCCAAGGCCAAAAACGATGTTAATCTCACGCTCTATTTATTGCTTCCATATATTTATATATTATGCCACCTTCACTTCCGGGAATCCAACTAATCTAACTAACTACAACTCCGATAAAATATACGAATATGGTTCCATGGCACTTAATTACGACACATGTATCGAACAGGTGCATAATATGTTTCATGCAACATAGATCAAATAAAACTGTCAATGTGGTCCTTATATGATTCTATATAGCATTCTAAATGAAATGGAATTCTTAATGTACCATGTACATAATAATTGATATGGGTTTATTAACAGCAACTGACGTCAGTTATCAAAGACACCATACTTTGGTCTACCATAGCCACACCATGGAGAAACTTATTGTTATTGTTATTACAAATAACATTTAAAATTAATCTTATCTCTTATCACTGTTAGAGCTAAGATGCACAACAGATTAAAACATATACTCAGCAAATAAAATCAACCACAGGAGACACAGCAATTTAACATGGTTCACCCAACCAATCTAGGCTACGTCAACCAAACATAGGCATCGGAAATCTTTATTAATCAAACAAGAGATTACATAATTAATCAATTCCTCACAAACTCTCACACCAAAAAACAATCCGTATGGATACCTGTTTTATAGCAAGGAGAATCTAACTACCTCATAAATCCTCTTACATCAAATTTAGGATGCATTAAGTCCCTCCCAACAACCTGGAGCTAATATAGCGACAAATTCCTATTGTTGTCACCTACTGAGATTTTTGTCTATTTTATTTAAAACATAAAATCTCAACAATATCCGCCTTGACAACAATTAGCCTGATGCCCTGTTTCTTTATTACTTTATCTTTTCTGCAAGCCAAGAGAAGCCAAACACCAACGTAGCTTCTCTAACAAAATTGGTTTCGTGAACATGTCTGCACAATTCTCCTTTGTATGCACATTTTCAAGAGAGACTCCTCTTTCAGTGATAACCTGTCTTACAAAATGGTACTTGATCGGTATATGCTTTGATTTACTATGATAGGCCGGATTCTTAGCCAAATGTATTGCACTTTGACTGTCACAAAATAACTTGATGTTGTCCTGCAACCTACCAAATTCACCAAACAAACCTTTCAACCAAATCACTTATTTGCAAGCATGAGAAGCAGCGATGTATTCTGGTTCAGGAGTGGATAAAGCAACAATGTTCTGTAGCTTTGGCATCCAGCTGATAGCTCCACCTGCAAGAGTAAAGACATACCCTGATGTTGACCTTCTCTTATCCAAA
>APFE030148998.1:31565-41977 GCA_000404065.3 Pinus taeda
ATCAAGTCTCTTGTCATCTTTTCATCCCTTTATGTGTTTCCTCTCTTCTTTTATGTGCGGTTTAAGCTTCTATGGTTAAGCAACAATTTGTTCATGTAATTATTTAACACATATGTAAGAAAAATATCATGGATTAAGTGGTATCAGAGCAGGTCTTTGTAGATGTGAATTGTATGTTTGTATACTAATAAGAAACAGGCTGCGAAGAGGCAAAGGGAAGCTAAAGCCTTTCGATATGAAGTGGGGTGTGCACATTGAAGAAGGAACATAGCCGATGACGAGGTTGTTTATGAGGAGGAGCACAATTACCACACAACCTTCGATACAATCGGAGAAAGGTTCTACAAGTTGTTCTCAAGGCTTGAGAAGACAATAAAAGCAGAGGAGAATGGGCCAGAAGAACAAGGTTCGATGGATGAAAATGGTAGAGAAGAAACCCCCTCCTTCTCCTTCCACGAGTGAAAGTTACTCTTCTTCTTCTCAACATCATTATAGGAATTCAAGAAATACATTTAAGAAACCTTTCTTTAAATTAGATGTCAAATTTGATCTTCTCATGTATAATGCAGAAAGTAATACAAAAAAGCTTAACAATTGGATTAGGAAGGTTAAAGTCTATTACAAAATTCAAAAAATCGAAGAGGACAAGGCAAATATCTAGTTGGCATCCCTTCAACTAACTGGCACTGCTCTCATTTTGTGCGAGAGAAAATTGTAGAGCAATTAAAATATGGGTAACCTTCTGTCCTCATGGTCAAACTTTGTGTTTACTTTGAAAAATAATTTTACCCCTTGGGCTATAGGAAGAAGGCGTTAATGGAATGGTAACACCTAAGGAAACAGAAAGGTCAAAATGTGAAAATATTTACTAAAGAATTTAGAATACAAGCATTTAATTTGAGCATTTCCTTAGATTCACCAAAGATTTTAACTAAGTATATCGGTTCTTTACATAGTTACATAAGAAATTCATTATTATTGTTTGCTCTAGCTACTGTTGATGAGGCTAGTGTGAAAGCCATGCATCTTGAAAGCAGTCGGATGCACGCAAAAAATGACCACCAAAAAAGAGCTGCAGCAATCAAGAGAAGAGGGGCAAATCTCTCTTTCCCACACTATGAGAAAGAGGGACACAACGAAGAGAATTGTTGGAAACTACACCCTGAGTTGAAACCTAGGAGGGATGACAGAAAGGAGAAACATAATACGATTGCTGCCATGCAACAAGATAAAGCATCTAAGTTGGAAGAAGATGAGAAGGTCAAGACTGTGGGGTTTACACGAGGTAGACCAATTGATTTGGGATTAGATTCTGGTGATGAAAGGAGGATTGTAGCTCTTGGAATAACAGTATGGGGACCCATCGATTTGGATTGTAATTCAGGTGATGAAGAAAAAAATTCAATAGATATTGTACGAAATATGGAAAGGAAACACAATGTGGTAGGGTTCTAGTAACTTGAGGAGACCAACCAATACCTTCAAGTAGAAAATGCTAAGCTAAGGAGGCTTCGACAGGGAGTAGAGGAGGAGAAAGAAAGGTTGCTATGCTAGTTGCAAGCTAAGACTAAGGCCTTCGGAAGGCTGCAACCCAACCCCCTTGAGGTAAAAAATAGTTCTTCAATTCCATGTACTTTTCCTGATGATCATTTTTCTACTTTTAAAAAGTATACTAAAAGTATCGACTCTAGGATATTGAAGAATATGGGATATGAGGGGAACGGCCTCGAAATTAATGGCCAAAGCATCATGAACCCCATCAATGTAGAGGAAATTCCTCGTCATGCAAGACTCGGTTATGTTAGGAATTACGTTGGGGAAAGCTCCAAAGAAGCTAGTGACGAGTCAACGACAGATGACAAGACTTCTTCCTCCTATTCCAATGATAGCAAGGGCTCCATGAACCCCTATTAGAGCAACACCAAGGCGAAGCACTTTAAGAACACCTAAAAGGTCTGGAGAAAGAAAACTCATTGTAGTCATTGCAGCGAGGAGGTACATCAAGAAAGCACGTGTGAAATGCTCCAAAACTAGAAAGCAACAATAGAGAAGCCAGTCGATGACAAGCCTCAAACACATTCATGGTGGTTCGATTTATTAAGGAAAGGATGTTTTTTTTATATCAGTTTTCATTGGCGTTGGTTTGTAAATCATGCATTGTAAGTAACTGTAAAAGTTATGATGTGTTTCCATCACTTCAAAATGCAACAATATTATTTTTGGGCCTTCTTATTAGTAGTTTAGGTATTGTTTGTTATTTTCTAATCCTTAACCAAAGAGTGTCTACTATAAACTCTTGGCAAGTGAGGGATTTTTGAGTCATGAGTGGTTTTATACGAGTGCAGAAGATGTATTACTTTTGTGTGCAGATAACTAAATGTGTGGTTTCGAAAGGACACAGGTCATATGTTGAAAGGTGTTAATTCTTTTGTTGGTCCAAAAGATCTCATTGGGAAGGACTGATAAAAGGTTCAATATTCAAACTAGCAGAAAGTTGTTAAACTCAACACCAGATCGAAGTGCTCATCGACTTGACTCCAGTGGTGTGAATGGCACTCAAATCTGAGCTCGTATCAGGGAGAGTGAGTGAGTCAATTTTTTCATCAAAGTTGCCTTGTTGGCTAGGTTTAATTGTCCTACAAATTGACGGAGTCTAGGACATCGAATTTGGCTCCCAAGAGCGGATGAAATTGTGGGGTCATTAATTTGACTAATATACCTATAGTTCGAGAAAATTTCTAAAATGCCTAATGTTGAAAAAAATACAAAACTGTTGTATGATCTGTGGATAAAGCTGAAATGGCTTAATGATCCTGATGAAGATATTCTCCTTGCATACTAATATCCTTCACTAAAATTGTCTTCATGCGCCACATTTCCACCTGTGTGTGAACAAATTGAGTTGCCCAAGCTATAGCCGTGTCGGGATCCTCAACCCATTCCATCTCCTTTTCCAGCTCATGTTCCTCTAGGTTATCTTCCTCTTCTGCAACAATTTCTTCCAGTGCCTCAATTTTTTGCTTTTCCTTAAGCGAAGTTCTCATTTCATAAGCCTCCCAAGCATTCTGCAGGTCTTTATTGGCCGAAGCATTTCGACTACCCTCTCGCGCCATTCTACTATGGCAGAGAACAGAGAAATGAAAAATTCTGAGAACACAATTGAGACTATGTTGATTCTTGTTCGAGAGCAGTGCATTGCTCTTGCATTTGGGGACTATAATTATAGTAAAGGGAAACCATGAATTGCTTAAGGCTTCCCATCTTGTCAACTTATGATCGCATGTCCATTCATAATAACTGATACTCCAATTTTCACATTTTTGTTGATAAGTTGAATCCTTATTATTAAGTCTGCCACGCTTGAACCATTTCGTTGAGTGCCAAGTGTCTTCTTTTGTGTTTTGATGTCGGCGATGCCCATAATTTTTGTTCGTTGCACTCCTTGGAACAATCCCTGCATGCTTGTAAATTGAATGCCACTTCCTTCCTTTTACTCCTTTGACTGGCCAACTACTTATCCTCATGTCCCGTCGATTAGGTGGCGTCATTCTCCACATAATGGGAAGATCTTCGTATCCCTTAACCTCTTCTTTCGTTAAATGATGTCCTACCTCGAAAGAAGAGTGCACCTATTTCTCAGCTCTGTGCATGTGATTTCCTGCCAATAGATATCTATGTTGGCAGATGGATTATCAATTCCATAATTTTCCAAGTGATCTTCCACTGTATTAACCATGTGTCTAGCTGCCTAAAAAAATTAAACTGTCCATGCAAAATAGGTGTTCTGCAATGATCTCTGTTACCTTGGCAAGCCTCTAGTTCCGAGTGACTTTACTTGTTTTGGCCCGTGTATACAATCTCCTTGTTGTCGTAACCACGAGTTGAGAGTCTCCTTCCACCACGGTGGCTCCAGCTTTTACTCTTCTGAGAATTCTAAAACCTTGCTCTAGTGCTACAAATTCCATTTCGTTATTAGTCTCTTCATCTAGCGCTTGACTATAAATGTGTTGAATTCCACCTTTGCTATCCCTAAGAACACCTCCAATGCCAGCAAGTCCCGGATTTCCCCTGGAGGCTCCATCAAAATTGAGTTTGAGGAAGCATATTTGTGGCAGAATCTATGAATTCACACTGGTATTTAGCTCTCATCGACGATTCGAAGAAGACGCGAAGGTTCCCATGTCAATGTCAAAATCTTTCATAATCTGTAAGTTCGAACTAGGGATGTTTTTGTCCTGTTTTATTCGTCCTTTGGCGAGAACCGTATGCTTGATATTTTGAAGAATTGTATCTTTTATGTGGTTTATGCCTCTAATTTCACTTAGGAAAACTCTCTGGTTTGTTTCTTTCCAAATTGTCCATGCTTTGAACCCTGGTATGAGTTTCCAGATGGTATTAACCAATTGGGTATTGGAGAAATTACCACTCCAATTCTCGATTGTTTCTTGAATTGAATTCCTAACCTGATTCATCCTTTTAAGAATGGTTTCCACCCATTTCCATATGTTGTTTTCCCAATCACAGGTGTTGAAGAGGTGATTCATGGTTTCCTCTTCCGTTCCAGAGAATCCTTTTTTCCAGATATTCTCCCAAGTTAGCATTTTTTTGTGCATTAGGAGCCATAGGAATGTTTTGATCTTCATCCAAAGTTGGGTGTCCCAAACTTTTCTATGCCATTTGACTTTTTCTTCATGATTAGTGTCTTCTATGTGTGTTCTGGCTTCTCTAAGCGTGAAGTTGCCTCCTTCAAGCTATCCCCAGAGTAATTGGTCACTATCCCCTGCTTTCCTTATCCTTCTCTTGGCTATTTCTGTTCGCAGGTCCCTTAAACCATTGTTTACTTTAGTCAAATGATGTGTCTCATTGAATAACCAAGTTCTCCACACCTAGTCACTTTCGTTAGGCTTCCAATACTGATTCATTGTGGTTATCCCTAGCTCCTACTTGTTTCTTTGGATATCTAAGAATTTAGGGCTTTCCAGCTTGGGGAGTTGTTTCCATGCATCTTCCCAGAAAAGCATTGTTTTTCCATCATGAATTTCACAAAAAATTTGCTCCTGGATTATGTGTTGGTTGTTTCTCGCTAGGTTCCAAATTGGTGAGCCTTCTAGAGTTTCTTACTTTCATATTAAGTTTTGAAATATGTGATTTTGAGCGTACTTTTCTTTCCAATGTTTGGCCCATGGTAATTTAGGTTCTTTCAGGCACCTCCACCATAATTTTGCACCACAGGCACAGTTAGCCGTGGATGGGTCCTGCAGGTTTAACCCTCCCAGATGTTTAGGTTTGCACAACTTATTCCATGCCATTAGCAACCATTTCTTCTTATCTGAATTACCCGACCAGAGAAATGCCCTTTGGATGACCCTTATCCTCTGTAGTACTCCCTTGGGAGCTGGAGGAATGGAAAGCATGTATTGTGGAATGGCCTGGAGGACTGCTTTGGTTAAGACCAATCTTCTTGCAAAGTTAAGAGCTCTGTGGGTCCAATGATGACATATTTTTTCCAGGCTTGCCAAAATCTTTTCCTAGTGCGATTTTTGCCATGGCTTGTCCATTAACGGAACTCCTAGGTATCGTGAGGGGAGGCTACTTCTTTTGAAGCCTAGGATGGTGGAAAGGATTTTTTGAACAACTATGTGTGTATTGAAAAAGAAGATAGAAGATTTTGAGAGATTTAGTTCCATACCTGAGGCCCTGCTAAAGAGATTGAAAATACTTTTGTATCCCAAAGTTTTTTTAACTGAGGGAGTTCCATGCAACATCGTATCCTCAACAAATTGTTGGTGAGTAGTTACTGGAATTGAGGGCAGGGGCTGAAGTCCTTCAATAACTCCTTCCTCTTTAGATCTATGGATTAGTTTGCTTAAACCTTCCATTAAAATCATGAAAAGGAAGGGGGATAAAGGATCATCCTGCCATAGACCTCGCAAAGGAGAGAATTGGGTAGTAGGGGTTCCATTAACTAGTATTGAAAATTTTGTGGATTTGATCAAAGCTAGGATCCAAACTATCCATTGTTCAGCAAAGCCAAAGGCTTTCAATATTGATTCCAGATAGTGCCAGTTAACCTTATCATATGCCTTTGACAGGTCTATTTGCATCATCATACATGCTTTCTTCCATGTTTGAAGTGTGTGAATCATCTCTTGTGCTAGTAAGATGTTGTCCAAAATCTATCTCCCCTCTACATAGCCTGATTGCTCTTTTGATATAATGCCTGGAAGTATGGGTTTCATTATATTAGCTATTACTTTGAAAATAATCTTGTATAAGACATCACATAGCACAGTTGGATGAAAATTTGAGGGTGTGTTAGCTTCCTCCTCCTTTGGAATAAGAGTAATAAAGGTATAACTGAGGGACTTGAGGATTGAAGCGGAGCACCGGGAATCTTCAATTGCCTCCTAGACTTTTGTTTTGACTATCTCCCAACAAGCTTTGTAAAAGACTTCTGTTTTGACTATCTCCCAACAAGATTTGTAAAAATTGATGGTAAATCCATCAAGCCCAGGTGCTTTATCATTGGGCATTTCTTTTACGGCCTCTTCCACCTCTTCTAGGAAATTTCTCGAGTTAAAGCCAAGTTTTGCTCCTTCGTAATTAGCTTTGGGATTGAAGAAGTAAGTTCATCAATGGCCTCCATTCAGTTAATCGCATGTTCTTGAGCTATTCTTCTCAAATGCGTAGTAAGAAGGTCGGAGATCTCTTGATGTGTATGTATCATGGCTCCCTGTTCATCTTTAAGGCTTAGAATTTTGTTGGCTGCTCTGTGGTAAATGGCTGATCTATGGAAGAATTTCATGTTCTCTTCTCGTTCCTTAAGCCACTGAACTTGATATTTTTGCTTCCAAAGTCTTTCCTCCTATTGGAAACATAGTTTTCAGTCTTGCATAAGTGTCTTTTCCTTGTTCACAGTTTCTTGGTTTATGTTTCCTCGAATCCATCCTTCATGTATATGCTCTAATTTCTCCTCTAGTTTCTTTTTCTTTGAATATATTCGCAAAGACTTCATGGTTCCATATTTTTATTTTGGCTTTAATGTGTTTCAGCTTACCCTGTAACCGATACATTTTGGTACCTTTAATACCCAAAGGTTCTTTCCACCATTGTTCAATTTGTTGAATGAACTCAGGATGAGTGAGCCAGAATTTTTCGAATCTAAAAGATTTATCTCTAGGAGTGCCCTAGATAGTTGTAATCAATGTGATGGGCCAGTGGTCTAACCCTCCACTGGGAAGAATATTCAATTCCACAATGATTCCTTCTAGCAGTATACCTTCTGTTACTAAAAATCTATCTAGATGAGAGGCTATTTGCTTTTCACCTCCCCTTTTGTTGTTCCATGTGAAAACACCACTTCTGGGGAAAACATCCACTAGATTGGCCAACTTAATGAAGTCTAGAAAAGCTTCAAAGAATCTGTTGAGCTTCCTTATACCTCCACTCTTTTCCGTGAGTGTGGTAATCATGTTGAAATCACCTCTAAAGATCGCCTTACCTTGGGGATATCTTAGCTTCAGGTTAAGAAAATTTCTGAAAAATAGAAGCCTATCCTCTAGTTTTTGGGGGCCATAGACATTGGTAGAAAGATAAGTCTCAGAGTTTTGTACTACTTGGACTTCTATAGTTATGTAGGATCTGGCTGCCTCAAAGGAAAGGAGCTGGAATACTTGTGGATTCCAAAGAATGATCAGGCCTCCTTCCCATCCATTGCTAGCTGTGTTAATGTATTCCATGCGTTTACCCAGTTTTTTACTAATACTAATCACTGTGCTGCTTGAGCATTTAGTTTCCTACACAAAAACTATGTCTTGTTGTTCCCTTTGCACCTTCTTCTTTAATAGACGCTATTTTGTTTGGTTGTTTAGCCCTCTAGCATTCCAAGAAAGAAATTTCATTTTAAACAGAGTTTACGAGGTTAGTGAAAAATCCTCTAGGGCTTTCACCTTACCAGAATTTAAGAGCATTTGTCTTAGTTCTCGTAATGCCTCATTGTTGGTCCTTCGTCCTCTCTTTTTTCGATGCTTGGAACTTGTGGAGGTTTGATGAAATTCCTATGTATGGACCCCATGCCCTTTAGTTGTATCCATGCTCTTGCTACGCAACTTCATCTCTACCCTTTTCCCTACTATGAGTATGTCATTAATTCTCTTTACATTCTCTTCCGATTGTGTTCCATTCCTTTCTTTTTCCAGTTCTCAACCATGTTTGGTAGATCCATACCTTCTTGCTCTAGTATATCTCTTAATTCCATATCTTCACTCCCGATTTCACTGGTGAAAATTTCTGAGTCTTCTTCAACCCCCTTTGTTGTTTATTGAACCTGGGGAATGATACTCAAAGGGTTCACCTCCGGTTCTTTCAAATTTGGAACTGTTGTAAATCTGCTTATCTTCATTGTTTCTTGTTCTTTAATGTTGTCCTCTGATTCCATCTCAGTTTCCAAGACTTTGAAAGCATTGCTCATGTTGCCTTGTGAAGTGCTTGCCTTGATTTGGAATTTTCTATTTGCTTTCTATTTGGCGTTCAGTCTGGTGAAGATTTCCTTGTTCTTCTCTCCTTTTCCATCCTTGTAATCCCTTGCTACTATGTTCAGTGGACATTCTCTAATTAAATGACCATGCTCATGACATTTTCTGCAATGAAACGAGATTTCCTCATAGTCTATGGCTTGGAAATAATCCTTGTCTCTGTATTCCAGCCATAGGCCCTCATGCAAAGCTCCTGACACATCTATTTCGACGCAGATTCTAGCACAAGAGGTATACCTTTTTTGCAATGTCACTTCTGAGGCCTTTATGAAGGTCCCTATCTTATTACCTATTTGTTCTTGAGCTGCATGTCCCCAATAATTAATCGGTAGGGAAGAAAGGTGTATCCAAACTGGTACCAACTTGAAGGTTTCCTTTTCTAGTACGAAGTTGGATTTCCATGGCCTTATGTAAAGACCCGCAGAGGCAAAGAAATAAGGCCCTCCATCGAATATCTAATCCTTGTCTTCTAAATTGGAAACAAAAACAATAAAGAAACCCTTAGCTCCCAAGTGCAGTCTTGCATCACCTCTGGGTTTCCACTGTTGCTTTATCCACTGACACAGAGCCCGTTTTGTTGGCCATAACCCCATGAACCTGCATATCACTGCATGTTTGACCATGTGATCCCGGTATGACTAAATCTCTAGATCAGATATCACAACCCTTAGGGTTTCTGCGGCTTTTGGCTTACACGGACCCTGCTTTCTTTTTTTGTTCGATGTTGACGTTGTTCCCCCTTGTTCCTCTTTATCTTGATTTAGAACCTCCTCCTCTACTCTTGCTTACTACTTCTCCTGTTTGTTTCCATGAGAGAAACGTCCTTGGGTTGGATTCTTGCTTTCTCTACTCTGTGTTCTTTTGCTTTCATCCTTTTTCTTCAGTTTTTTAGTGTTACTACCTTCATTGCCTTTATTCCCCTTGCTGGTTGGATTTTCCTGATCTGACTTTTCATAACTTGCTATCTTCACCCCATCCTATGTTGTCGTCTTGTTCATCATTATTTATTTGTATGATGGGGTGCCAGTGGACCCTACATTTTCCATTTGTCGGGTCCGAGTTTTCCCCCTTCTATGGAGCTCTACTTCTCTAGCCCTGTTCTTCTCCAGAGTTAGTACCTCGGTCTGTTGAATCCATGAGCTTCAAACCTTCGTTTCCACCAGATCTTGCCCCATCCAAATCAAAAAATCTCACACTTATGCTATTTAACATATATAAAACTCTAGGGTTAATATTATAAACCATATGAAAAATATTATAACCTAGGAATATGAACCCTTATATTAATAAACATAAGGGATTGATATTATAAACCCAAGGGAATAATAATCCCGATGGATCAATTCTAAAACCCTGACATATTATAAAACCAAGGGAATAGTATTAGACCCAACATAATAGTATTATAAACTGAAGGTATATAAGCCCTAAGATAAATATCATAACCCTAAAATAAATATCGTTTACTGTAGTTGATCACAATTAATTTTCATATTGACAAAATCTTTGTCACAATATGATGTTGGACTATGGTTGACCATGATTGATTTTTAGATTGAGAAAACATTTCTCATGATGTGATGTTGGACATTAGTTATACATGGTTGACCATGGTTGATTTCTATATTGAGACAATCTTTGTCACAATGCGACGCTGGACTATGGCTGAACATCTTTGTAACAATGGGACCATGTTTGTCCATGATTCACCATGGTTCATTTTGATATTGAGACAATATTTGTCACAATGCTATATTGGGACATCATTGACTAATCCAGGTGGATATTGGTGGCCACCTGCTAAGTCCACCTGGACCCCCACCATTGTCTTTCTCAGCATTTTCAGTTTCCTTAATTGTAGCACAACTTACTATTTTT
>APFE030149001.1:1244-15984 GCA_000404065.3 Pinus taeda
GATTACCTGGAGGTGACGGCGTTCGATTCCGACGATCTGATTTTCCGCAATGTCCACGGGAAGTTTCTTGCCAAAGCCCTTTTTTCTACCTCAACAGTAAAATGGTAAAAATGACATGGTAAAAGGTCTTTTTATAGGTTTTTTGGATAAATAAATATTAAATTTGTTTATTTTTCACCATGGAAGGTCATTTTTCGATGTATTTTTTGCCTATCTTAAACAGGTATGAATAATGTGTCGTTTTTGTGCAGGACAAAGGGATTTTCAGGGAAACTTGTCATTTTTCACAAATCAAACATCAGAGTCATCTTTTAAGCCCTTTTCTGACTCCTAAAAACTGAAAAGATTGCCGAGCGTTTCTTTTACGCTCGTTAAAACGGAATTAAAAGACGGTCCTCTTACAACCCTTTTCTGACCGAAAAAACAAGAAAAGATTGCCGGATTTTGTCGTTTCAAATTCGATATTGGAAATAAAACGACGTGTCCTTGATCGCTTTTTACTTTTCAGGTCAAAGACACTAACTATGAAAATATCCTTGGTCGCAAGATCAAGCGGTTCTCCTAGGTATTATTTTATACTTTTTCGGGCTTAGGAGACACAACTTTACGAAAAAGTTCAATCTGGAGTCTTCTAAGTTTTTCAGACTCTCTAAATATGAAAAGCGCCGAGTTTCTCCTATACTGGACTCGTTAAAATTTCACAGTAAAGGACCTGTTCTATTACAAACAGGAACGGACCGCTCCTTCTTAGGTTCGAATCAAAACTAAGTTGGACTCATCCGAAGGATGAGCTTATAATCAAGCATATGTTATCCTCCTCAAGCTTGTAAAAAATAAAGAGGTACTTGCCAGAAATGGTGGGCGAAAAAATGAGAAGAATGAGCCTATTTGATATCCTTTTTTCTCAAGAAAAACCTTACTACCACTCTTGAATACGACACTTATTCATTCACCTGGGTTGGGAAATCCTTTACCTCACAGTTGACCAAGATCATTTGACATCTTTAGCCGGGTTATGGGAATCGACTTTGAGTCATTCGTCACCAAACCATATGTTGTGTCGTTATGTGTTCAAGAGGTCTGTAAACAAAACATTCAACCGAAAAATACCTATCATTCATTGTGTCATCATTGAGTCAGTCCTTGCAACAACATTTCTTCAACTTGAACTATGGTTTCGTGTTGTGGGCTTGCCTGTGACAGGTCGCTTTCTATCGACATCAGCACATTATCTAGAAAGTTGACTTAGAAATCATCAATACCTTGAAGTCTGCATGCATCAATGGCAGGTTTCTCGCCTTCGATGTCAGTTTTCATCATTGACTTGCGATCGAAGGATTCCGTGACATGTTCGACACCGACTCGTTCATTCACATCTCACGGATTGTGCTGGGTACTTTGAGAACCATTGACATTACTGGTGGTCTCTCTCACGCTTGTTAACAGTTTACATCATTGACTGGTAATCAAGTGGTTTCTACCATGTTCGACATCGACTCATTCATTCACATGGCTAGAATCGTACCAATTCGAGGAACAAAAATGAAGACCCTGGATCTAGTTTCCACCATCCAGGCTGCGAGGAGTTTTGTATTCATTATGTTGTAGACCAATCATAAACAGATGGCTGCGTCCATGCTGTTTCTACACGATTCTACGATTATGATGTATTATGAAATCATTCTTGTACCAGAATAGTTAGTCCAATAGTTAAAGTTTTGATCTGAGTATGGGAATGCCTACCTCAGCGATGATATGATCTTATACATGTATTTTGTGTTGAAAATTGCAGGTTCTGACCATGCTCTCCACAAGATGATCCTCGAAATGATAAAGTACTTCACCCTTCCTATATGACTTAACACCCATATCTATTACAGGCTTCGTACTTTAGGGGGCAATCTGTTACACTGAAATATGTCACCATGGCTATCTGCAGTTAATATGGCTCCATCAATAGCCATATTGTCCTCCTTGTCAAGCCTCAAACCTTTGCTCTTCATGTCAAACTTCAAAAAGAGAGAAAGTCACTTAAAAACATTTTTATCTCTGGGTACGCAGGTTCTCTCTACCTTGCCTGTGTGTACGCACTCCAAACACACTGTACCTGCATACTTGTACGCTCTGTAAGCCAAAGGATGGGTGCGTACCCCTGTAAAGGTCAAAAGGCGCGAGTTTCGTCTTTAAAAAGTTACTTGTGGTCACTTCTAGAGCCTTCTAGAAGAGTGTTTGACGTGTATTGAGCGCCTCCAGATGGTTCATGCATCCCTATGATAGAGGAGCTTATCCCATCAAGAGAGGAGCTACCCCATCCAAAAGAGGGAGTATCCCATTGATGTTGGAACTGAATAACCTCCTCTAGAATACTATAAATACAGGCATTGGGCCATAGGAGGGGAGGTTGAAAGCTGAACATTCTAAAGGGTAAATGCTGCTGGAATTAGGACTTCCATTGTTGACTTGTGAGGAGAGATCACTATCCTTCCTTGTTGCCATATTGGGAGTGGGTGAGCTTGTCAAAGTAGAGGAAATCTCTTGTTGGACCCTGGGAGGAGCTTGCACAACACCAAGGCTCAGGTTGTAATGGTTCCTTTTTTGTTTCCTTAATACAAATAAGTCCATTCTTCTCAATGATTTGTTGTTAATGAATTATTTCATGTACTCCTTGGTCTATGTGATGAATATGTTTTTTTTTATGAATTATTCAGGTGTTATGTAATCGTTTGCTTTGTTAGTGTATGCAGGTCTTAAAGTGAAGGAGGAGCTCATCTGGATCAGCAAGGCTGGACTTCTACAACAAGCGTTGGACCTAAGGTAAGATCGGAAAACACTTGATCTCTCATACAATAATGTGTGTTTAGAGAAGGATTGCTCTTGTTTGGTTTGTTTGTCACTAGAGAGTCTTAGACTCCTAGGGAGGTTAGGTTTGTCCGCAAAAATAACTCTTTCCGCATGACAATGGATGTTGGGACAGGGTCCCCTAGGGTAAATTTTGTGAAAATACCTTTTTGTAAAGTCTCCACGTTTTGAGGGGCAGAGAGCTAAGGTCATAAGAGTCAAGGGGGTTTTAGTAACATCAAAGACCCTTACTTTGTTAGGGGCCAAGTTGTTTTAAGACCCTCTCATGGTTTGTAAAACATGGTATTGTAAACAAAGACGATATATAAAGGAGTCATAGAGGGCCATAGGGGTAATCAATAATGCATAGATGAATTTGTAAGCAAGTGACCTTAGTCAGAAGAGTCTATTTTTTGTACTTAGTAAAAGGGGAAGGCTCCTATAGATGTGTGTGTGTAGACATTGGTAAGTCCGCAACTGAGTGCATGGGCCCTTGCAGTTGTGTGTGCTGGGAAGGAAGAGCCTGGAACAAAATATCAAAGCATAATAAAAGGATATTTTGGAGCAGAACTTGTGTATTTGTGTGTTATTCTTTACTTCTACATTTACTATGTATTCTCATTGTTTACTGGATTATCTTGAAAAATACTTAATAGATGTGCGTAAATAGTAGATTTGTTAGCTTACTTGATGTTATGAATGTTTAGATCAATGGGCCCAAAGTTAGAATATATTTTCTGTAAGTTATTGTAATTTCCACATTTTAAGGGTTAGGGTTCACAAAGGTCAGAAGAAAAGCCTAGAAATGACAGAAACACATCACATAGATCTCTATATGTCGAACTGGTTGTATCATCCCCCAGTACCGCCTCGGGTGAGACTGCAACCAACGCTATGTAGTTTGTTGCCAAAAGGGCTAACACTACAGGGTTTTGTTGGTTGCGCAACTAACTCTGAACCTAGGTCTAGGCCCCCCAAGCCAATAAATGGTTATGTTTCCAAGACTGGGACCTATCTGAGGAATGTATGATGTCAAATAAATGGTTTCCAACTAGGAAGGATATTGAGAAGTGGATATATCGGAAGCTACACGAATTTGCAACCCAAGAAAATAGGAATTTGCGCTTGTCAAAGGAAGAGTAGTTGAATAGATATCTATATATAGATGAATTCTAAATTTTATTTTTCTCTTTTCCATATGAATTACACAAATGGTTGTCTAAATTAGAGGAAATTCAAGGTATGTGGAATTTGGATAACACTATTGTGTGGACTCCAAAACTGGTGAAGTACCTAGAAGCTTCAAAGAACAAGATTGTGAGGGTTGTCGATTACTAGATTGATAGTATTTTGTAAGGATTCATTACTGAGTTCAAGATTGATATGTCCGTCAGCTATATCGAAGATGAAAGCCAGTTTTTTAAGGGACCCAAAGGTAAGTATCTGAAATCCTTGAATACTTGGATTAAAATGTTATTGTGTGAGAAACGGGTTATGCCATTAAATTAATGTTTGGGACTACACGAAGTGGAAAACCATTTAGAAGGAGTATATATTCAAGTGCTGAATATAATACTTAGTTGGGAACATCTGATAGTGACGAAAAAAGTAGTAATATGAAAACACCACGAGGTGAATTATAGAGTGTAAGTCAAGGCATCACAGGAATACCCCATCCATCCACTCCACCTCTGCTTCACACACCTACACCTCTACCACCACCTTCACCTCCACTATTTAACATGGTGAACATAATGAATATGCCTATATTTAAGGGTATGGGAATTGAAGACCCTCAATAATTTTGGTTTGTAGCATATGTTGTATGGAAGTCACAACAGATCATATGCGATGACCTGAAGAAGGTGCAACTGGTTACAACACTACAAGACAGAGTGGTGAGCAGGTATATTAAGTATTGTTCAACTCATCCAACTGCCACTCTGAAGGAAACACAAGAAGCGCTAAACTATAAATTTCAGAATATTAAGTCGCAAGCCCAATTAGTGGTAGAGGTCAAAGAGATCCAACAAAAGTTAAATGATTCTACATGGGACTTTTATCAGAGATTGAAGTTTCTTCTCTAGCAGGATAATATGTAGATCACGGATGACCAACATATGGATTGTTATATTGTATCGCTATTACCTCATCTAATATTGTAGCTATCACAACAAAAAAATGGGATGCAAACTAAGGCATTAGATATTTCTATGAGGTTGGAAGCCTCACCCATTCAAGATATGAATCTGGGGGTGAAATAGATTCAATCATAGTTGGCTAGCTTTCATATGGAATTGCAGAGCCTCAAAAAGGGAAAGGAAGTCCAAAATGAGGTCCGAGCAAAAGTATGGTGCTTGAAATGCAAAGGCCATAGTCATGATAAGGAGCCTTGCCCAGTATACCATAATTATCTTATTAGGTGAGATCCTATCCCCTTGAAGCCAAAAAATACTACTGGGTCAGGCACATGAGTAGTACCATGGCACACTATTTGTCAGGTTATAGGACAACATGCAACAAATAATTGTCATCTAATATAGAAGTTTGTACAAACCTCCCAACAGTTGTTTTGCAATTTCCACAAATCTGTAGCTCATAATGAGCACCATTGTCGAAGATATGAATTAATGATGGATAGAAAACCTACATATAGAATGCAAACATAAGCTCGTCCTCAATAATAACAAGGTGTAACTGCAACATGCAGAGGGTTCCAAGGCTGGGGAAGAGGACGAGGAGGAGGAGCTAGAAGTGGTCAGGGTCAGATCATCTATTATAATCATGGATAACTGAGTCATTTTCACGTGATTGTAAGAATCCAACACATCATTCTCTCAATATTGTCAATAGTTTCACCATGTCATAAAAGATTTCCCAGTGCTTATCGTAAAGATGCAAGAAAAGAAAAACTGGACCCAACTTCCTATGAAGAAAAACTGAATGATGAGACCAAATCCTCGCGAATATGGGCTGTCAATATTGTTACATGTAGTGGTTTAGCTACCGGAGAGGATAAGGAGAAATAGCCAGAAGCAAAAGGGTGGGTACACAAGGTCATTGATAAAGAAGCTAGATTCGATTTGAGTAAGGAAAAGGATACATTTATGGAGGCAAAGAAGAGCTTTGTAGAAGCTTCTACGTCAGGGATATCTTGTACACATATGGAGAGATTTAAAGGGATCAATAATGCACAGGAGACATACCCCTCATTGTTAGCATCATTTTTAAAAAATTGCATGAAGCTCCTATGGGATAAGAAGCTAGTAGAAGGGCTGCAGGAACTGATCGATAACTATAATAGCAAGAACAAATCCCTGCCTGAGCAGTGTGCATTACACAAGGGGGGAAAAGTAAGAAGAGAATGGGTCACGAGATGAGACTGACTGCACAATTCAGAGAATTCAAGATGGACCAGGTAATCCTTGATTTGGAGTCTGATCCAAAGTTTTTGCCAAAAAAAACCTTGAAGAGGATGGGGAGACATGTGCTACAATGGTCCTTGATCTATATGAGAATGGTGAATCAACAAAATATTATTCCTCTGGGGCACCTACACAGGGTGACAGTGGATATTGAAGGGGCACGCACCATAGACGATTTTGAAGTGATCAAAATAGTGGATGATAGTAATCCATACCCAACACTGCTTGGCATTGATTGGAATTTGATATGAGCATGGTCATCAACCTTAAGAAGCATAGCATGACATTGAAAAACAAGGAACTAAGGGTTATTGTTCCATTGGATCCAGTCAAGGGAGCGTGATGTACTAAACTGGTTCGAGATTATGAGGAGGAGGATGACATTGATCAAATTTACAAGCTCACTACATGTGACAAGGATTGGATTAACCCTACTGTGAATGGACGGATCACTTGAGAAAGTGACAACTCCTATAATTCAGATTCTGATGAGGAGCTCGAGCATTGGAAAAATTGATTGCATGAAGTATCATCACTGCGCTGCAACATGCTTACCAAGTCACTTCGATGTATACTCACTGAGGTACAAAACTTACTGTATTATGATGGTTTGGAGGATGTCAGTTTATTTCTAGATATATCTGAGAGGGATGTACAAGAGGAACATCGATTCCAAGAATTAGACATTGTGTTGTGAGCTACGTTTGCTTGATGATGGGGTGCACATCAGAATTTTTTTGCATATTAGAAGGAGTATTGAAGGATGATGAAGTCGAAGATTGGGTATGTCAACACCTGCTGTGGAGAAATATACAGGGAAGGATGATCCACATGAGAATCTATCTCAATGGATGAAATCATGGAGGGAAGAAACACAACCAGATGGGTTCATATATTCTGGCACACTTTGGATACAATCCCGATGTACTGGTATCTAGAAACGGATCTACGAAATGTAACTGAAGAATGGGATGTTATGAAGGAAATTTTCCTACTAAATTTAAGTTTTGAGGATGGGTTTGAGTATATTGATGAATTATTGTAGGAAATCAAAGGTGCAATATTCAAAAATTCCTGAAGAACCTGTTGAGTGGGTACAACCATATTGGAGTACACAGCTCTGCCATGCACTCGAGTGCTACAATGTGACCACTAAGGTTGGCGAAGATGATCCAAGGAACATTCATATTCCTGAGTCCGAAGGTTAGTGCGAAGTCGAGGGGCCTAAGGCAGAAGTACCTAATATTTCGGAACCCTTAAATACCAAGTAGGTGAATATTGGATCGGAAGTGCAGCCGAAGTTCATGAACATATGTGACTATTGGGGTGAAGACACAATAGACAAAGTCACAAAGCTATTGCGAGAATATGAAGACTTGTTTCCCACCAAGTTCTCTGATATAAAAGGGATAGTAGGGGACTTGGGTGTCATGAAGATCACTTTGAAGCCAGATGCAAAGCCCATGAAGCAATTCCCATCCTGATTAAATCCTAAGTATAAGGAGAAAGTGCACGATGAATTTGATAAAATGCTTATAGCCAGGATTATTGAGCCTGTCGAATAATGAGAATGGGTTAGTCCCATGGTGGTGCAAGAGAAGAAGACGAAGGGTGAGATTCAGATATGCATAGAATTAAGGAAGTTGAATGACTCCTGTGTCCACAATCCATTCCCTATGCCATTCATGGATGAAGTAGTAGATAATGTTGGATGGAAGGAAGACTATTCGTTCAATGATGGGTTCTCAAGGTATCATCTAATCAAGGTCGTGTTAGAGGATGAAAGTAAAACCATATTTGTAACTAAATGGGGTTGTTTTCAATATATAGTGATGCCTTTTGAACTTAAGAATGCACCTGAAATATTCTCTAGGGTGGTGATCATGACCTTCAAAGAATTTATCCACAAATAATTGTAGGTTTATTTTGATGACTGGACAATGTTTGGGTTGGTAAAATGACATGTTGCTAGTTTGAGCCTCATGTTGGATACTTGTCAATAGTATTTGATAACCCTTAATTTGAAGAAATGCATATTTTGTGTACCCTATGGGATACTCTTGGGCCATGTTATTTGCAAGTAGGGATTGATGGTAGACCTTGCCAAAATTGCAGTAATCATCAATTTGGAGGCCCCAAAGAATGTTAGACAACTAGGCGCAATGATGGGCCATATTGGGTATTATAGGAAGTTCATTAAAGCCTACACGCAAATCATTGTGCCCATAGAAAAATTGTTGAAGAAGAATGCAAAGTTTTGCTGGGATGAGGCTTTCCAGAAGAGTTTGGATGTATTAAAGGAAAATATGGTCATCATGCCCATTCTAGTGTTCCTCGACTGGAAGAATGAGTTCCACGTCCATGTAGATGCTTCCTGCATAGCGCTAGGAGATGTGCTGACCCAACTAGATGAATGAGATATCGACCATGCAATAGAATTTGCAAGTATAAAGTTATCAAAGGCGGAAGAAAATTATTCAACTACAGATCACAAAGGTTTAGCAATGATGTATATGCTGTAGAAATTTAGGCACTATCTATTGGGTGCGCACTTCAAGATGTATACAGACCATTATTCTATGAAATAGTTATTTAATAAGCCTGTGTTGGGGGGGGGGATTTGCATATGGTTACTGCTCTTCCAAGAATATGAGTTTGAAGTGATTGTGAAGCTAGGGAGCTTGGATTCTGGATGGATCACCTCTCGCAGATTGAGAATGGTGACAAGCCTAAAAATCTAGAGGAAGGATTTCCTGATGCAAAAATCTTCATTGTTCGCATCAGAGATGACGATTTTGTAGACATAATCTAATTCTTCTCTACAAGTACAAATCCTTAAGTGTATTTGATGCAACAAAAGAAAGAATTAGTGGTTTGGGCTACAGATTTCTCCATTATCGCTGAACACTTATACAATATGGGATCTGATGAAATACTATGTAGGTATGTCCCAAAGTACGAACGGAAAATTATTCTTGTTGAAGAACATGGAGGGGTAGTGAGAGAACATTATGGAGGAAGAGAAATTGCACATAAAATCCTTCACACTAGACTTTGGTGGCTGATTGTGCCTGAGGACTCCAAGAACTATTGCAGGGTGTGTGATGGTTGTTAGAGGACGGGAAAATCATTGTGAAGGGATGAGTTGCCTCTAAACCTGCAAGTGACATTACAGGCATGTGATAAGTGGAAAATAGATTTTGTGGGACCAATACAACCACTTGGGAAGAAGACAGGGGCACGATACATCATTAAAACAATTGAATATTTACACCAAATGGGTGGAGGCATAACCTGTAAAAGATTGTAGCACAAAAACAATTGTGAAGTTTATTTTTGAATACATCTTATGTTGGTTTGGCCACCCTAATAGTTTTATGAGTGATAGGGGCTTACACTTCTTGAACGAAACAATTGTTGCATTTCTTGAGGAATTCCAGATATATCATTAGGAGATTACACCTTATCACCCTCAAGCAAATGACATAGATGAAGCCTTTAACAAAATCCTGGAAAGAACTTTGATGAATATTTTTAATGTGAAGCAGAATGATTGGGATGTGTTAATATTAGTGGTCCTCTAGGCATAGAGAACTACCTGCAAAAAGTTGACTACGCAAACACCGTTAGACTATTTTATGGAAAATAGGCTATAATGCCAATGGCACATCATGCCAAGTTTTTGGATTCCAGTGGTTACAGACATGTCTGATTGTGATACCATGGAAGAGCGACTCATGTAGCTAGTTGAGTTAGAGGAGGATCACATCTTGGCGAGATTTCATCAACAATGCAGAAGGACCATGAAAAGGTATGGCATGATCCCCATATCAAACAATGTACCTTCAAGAATGAGAATTTAGTATTTTTAAATAACAGAAATTTCAAAAAGTTCCCAGGGAAATTCCAAATGCATTGACTAGGGCCATATGTTATTAAGGAAATTGCGGATGGAGGTGCAGTTCAGCTCGCAAAGCTGAATGGTGAACTATTTCCGGGGAAGGTCAATGAGATTCATTTAAAGTTGTACAGGGGTGATCATGCCCCTATGCAATGACTATATGGACACATTATAGTCTTAGTTGTTATGCAACCAACTCACAAATGAGAAGAAAGAGATAAGTCAACGACTTAAAAAATAGCTTCTTCGAGGGGGAAACCTCCTTTACATTACATAAATGAACAATTCTTGGATGATACAAATGACAAGACCTCCTTTCTATATATAGGAGTCTAAGGGTTCACAACATAATAAGAGCCGACATAACAATACTAATGTAAGTGCACAACGAAAATAATAATGGGCTTCTATGGGGCACAATAATAATAATATGGGGGAAACCTGGGCACAAAAATAACAATAAGGGGCTAAATTGACAATAATAATAAGGGAATACACTAGTATTATAGGGACCTAACATACCCGTCTCCATTTAAAAAAGTGTTGTCCACAATGCTTGAGTAGTTTTGGATGCTTTTGTATAAAATTCTCATCCTCCCATGTGGAATATTCAGTGGATAGGTTCTTCCACTTAATGACATACTCTGAAATTGATCGATTATGTAGTTGTCGAGTTCTTGTTTCCGTGACTGATTCAAGTTCCAATATGATTTTTCCTTCCTCATCAAGTTCTAGAAATATTGTTTGAATTGGGAGCTTGTCACCTATAACCTTCTTTAAGCATGAAACATGGAAAATTGGGTGTACGCGGGAAGATGCAGGAAGTTCCAATTTGTATGCCATAGTACCAATATTTTACAACACCTTTTAGGGACCATAATACTTTGGTGATAATTTATTATCCTTCTTAGATTACTTGACGGACATTTATTTGTATAGTTTTAGTTGTAGAATTATCGAGTCATCTACATCAAAACTTCTTTCGTTGCGATTTTGACTTGCCTGTTGTTTCACTCCATTCTATACCAAAGTGAGGTTATCCTTTAAGAGTTGGAGAAATTGTTGTTGATTCTCGATGTGATATTCCATTTCTTGAACCTTAGAATTTTCTCTTAAATATGATGTGATGGATGGTGGATGATATCCATAAAGTTCCATAAATGGGGTCATTTTTGTTGCAGTATGGAAGGAATTGTTATACCACCATTCAACCATAGGCAACCATTTGACCCATTGTGTTTTTTTATTAGATACCAAGCAACAAAGTTATCCTTATAAACTTTTGTTCACTTTCTCAGTTTGTCCATCAGATTGAGGATGATAAGATGAGTTATGAGCTAACTGAGTACCGAGACAAGAAAAACATTCTTTCCAAAATTTTCTAGTGAAAATAGGATCCCTGTTGCTTACAATGATCTTTGGGTTTCCAGGTAGCTTTTGAATTATTTCCATAAATGTAGTAGCAAATGTATTGGCTTTAACTAGATGAGAAAATGCACAAAAGTGTGCATACTTGGTAAGTTTATCAACTACCACCATGATGACACCCTTTCCTTTAGACTTGGGTAAACCTGTGATAAAATCCATTTAAACCTCCTCCCAACATTGAATTGGAATGGATAAATGTTGTAATAGACCCGGGGTCTTAATTGTCTCAATTTTATTTTTTTGGAAAACCAAACATTCCGCTACGAAATTTTGAATATCATATTTAAGGCCATACCAAAAAAAATCCTTCTTAACCCTATAGTAATTTTTTAAAAATCCTGAATGCCCTCCTAAGGGAGAGGTGTGAAATTCTAGAATAATCTTTTGTTTGATTTTGGAATTCTTACAAAGGTATAAGCAATGTTTCTACCATAACGAATCATTTTTCCAGCTAAATGTGTCAAATGTATTGGGATCTTGCTACAAATTTTGAATCAGTGCCCACACTTCGTCATCATTCTTCCATTCATCCCTTACTTCATTTATATAATTTGGTTGGATAATAAAAATGGCACAAAGCAATGTTGGCATTATGGTTCTGGTATGATTTCAGATGTTGTACTTGATGGCAAACACCCATGGCATGGCTCTCATTTTGATGAAAATAAAGAAGTACGCAGGAGAACAGTTCATAAGGTGCGTACCCGCAGGTATGCCGTGCAGGGACCGCGTCCAAATACGCGGGTAACCCATTTATGGGGTGCGTACCCCAGTGCACACATTCCAAGGCAGTTAAACGCCCACCCGTGGGGTTTCTCAGTGGTATTTAGCCAACTGTATTGGGTTATCATGGTTTTGGCCCGCGGTATTGATTATTTTATTATTATTATTGAGCCCCATGATCCTTGATTTGAGGAAGAGCTAGCCTATATAAAGCAAAGGAGATCATTTGGCTTGTGTATCTTTTTGTGTCTTTGAATATCTTAAGATCTGATCTATTGGGTTCTCGGTTCTTAAAAGATTGATTTATAAAGGAGAAGTCAGAAGCGAATTGGCGAAGGATGATCTCTTGAGCACAAGTTCAGATCTGAGCATCTGAGGTTATTTCAGCCCTAGTCCAAGGTACGCAGAGGCGCCGAAGGTTCAGTGCGTGGGTACGCAGAGGCGCCGAAGGTTTAGTGCGGGGGTACGCAGAGGCGCCGAAGGTTCTGTGCGTGGGTACGCAGAAGCGGCAAAGGCCCAGTGCGTAGGTACGCAGGTCAACAGTGGTTCAAGTGCGTGCTTTCTGTAGCAGCACGCGGCACGATTATTCTTCTGGGTGCGTACTTTTTGAGAAGTACGCGGCGCGATATTGTTTTTGGGTGCGTACTTTCTGAAAAGTACGCGGCGCGATATTGTGTTTGGGTGCGTACTATACGCAGGTCAGTAAAAGGAGCAGTGCGTGGCCACGCAGTCCAGAAGAAGGAGATCTGCGGGTATACGCAGAGAAGCAGAAGGTGAACTGCGTAGCAACGCAGGCCTGTAAAGGAAGAACCGCGTATCTGTGTTAAGATCTTCTGTTGGTTGAATTTTTCTGTTGGAAAGGTGTTCTGGGTTCTGTTCTGTTATTGTTGATCTGGATATTACAACTGACTGTATAATTTACATGTACTTGATGATCAATTGATGTATATGGATCCAGTTTGAAAATTTATGAAAAGTGGTCCTTTGAAAAGAAGTAGGGGGTTGTAGCTCCCTTTCAGGAGAGACTGGAAAACGAGAGAGAGTTGTAGCTCTCAGCAGGTTGCAGCCTGCGTACTGGTAAATGACTGCACTAGTACAAGACCATTGTAAAAGGAGTTTCTAATTTGAAAGAAGATAGAGACATATTGCAGCAGGTGGTTTTCACCCACATTGGGTTTCCACCTTATATCTGGTGTTCTTTGATGTGACTGTCTGATTTTCTTGTTCATGCTCATTTATGGTATTGGTATGCCAAAATAATTCAAAGTATAAATAAGAAAGATTTGGTAAAAGAATTAGATAATACTGATTCACCCCCCCTCTCAGTATTATTGTCAACAATTGGTATCAGAGCAGGTCCTTCTAAAGAAGCTTGATCGCTTGAAGGAAGATCTTTCATCATGAGAACTACGAGAGGGAAGAATCTATCAGGCCACCGGTTTTTGATGGGACAAACTTCAATTATTGGAAGGTAAGATTTACTGCCTATCTTCAATCTCTTGGTACAGAAGTTTGGAACATCGTAGAGACAGGTTATGCTTTTCCTTCAACTACTCCTACAGATGCAGACGAGAAGAAGAAGTATGAAACAAATGCAAAAGCAGTCAGTACCCTATTAGGATGTATATCCCAATCGGAATTCATGAAGGTAATGCACTATAAATCCGCAAAAGAGATATGGGACAAAATTGTCACGAGCTATGAAGGAGATGAACAGGTAAAGCATGCCAAACTTAAAACTCTCAGGATTCAGTATGAGACTCTCAAGATGTATAATGATGAAAGTGTGGCTAACTATTTCCTTCGGGTAGATGAAGTTGTTAATTGTATGAAAAATTTGGGTGAAGAAATAAAAGAGGCTATTGTGGTTGAAAAGGTTCTAGATCATTGTCCCCCAAGTTTGAATCTAAAGTATCTGCAATAGAAGAAAAATAAAATCTATGAATTCTTACTATGTCTCAGCTACATGGAATTCTAACTGCTTATGAAATGAGAAAGGAGGTCCATCAGATAGAAGAGAAGCTGCTTTCAAGGCATCAGGCAAAGGAGATTATTATGAAGCAAGCCACTTCGCAGAAGAAGAGAAAGAAGAATCAAACTTTGTCAGAAATCTTCAAAGGGGTTCTGGAAGATTCAGAGGTAAGTTACCTTTTAAATGCTTTGCTTGTGGAAGAGTAGGTCATTATGCTGCAAAATGTCCTTATAAGGATAAAGGAAAGGAACCTGCTAGATGGAACAAGAAACAGAGTGCAAGTAAGAAAGCTACTACACTCATGAAGACAGTGATGGTCTATCAAACAGTGATGAAGATGAACGAGGTAATGAATATAAATTGTTAATGGCATTTGAAGATGATGATTATAAGGATGCTATAGATGTGGATTACTTTCATGAAGAAATTACTAAACTTAAGAGATGTATAGAA
>APFE030149005.1:0-13747 GCA_000404065.3 Pinus taeda
TCTGATGCAGGTGCATCTCACCCTTTTCTTAATTAAAGAAAAATCCAAGTGGAGCATGAAGACGTGGACCAGCGGAGCTGAATAAAAGGAAAAAACAGAGAAAATCTCCCTTAAAGTTGTTAAAGAAAAAAAATTAAAGAGAGAATGGATAAGACTAGATAGACTTACTATTATTAATAGCCATGCACGCTTTTTGGAGAGTTTTGTGGAGAAAAATCAGAAGAGGATAGGATCAGTCCTTCATACACTTTTTATATAAATGTAATGCAATAGGGGTGTAATAGATATCTTATTTTGTGAAGGAAATTGTGAGTGGGCAAGATGTAGCCGAGCATGAGTTCGTTTTAAGGCTGAAAGGCCTTAACTTTGTAATTGTTCCGTAAATATATAAAAGTGTGTTTATGTTCTGTGTTAATTGTATACGCTATGTGTTTTATAAATGAGTCAAAACTTGTGTTCTGTAAATAAAAATGATGTTGCAGGCACTCGGCAGCGGCTGCATGAATGTTCAAATGAGAGCAAGACAGACTATAATGGTGAATTAATTAAAAGGCTTCCCAAAGATTGAGTGGGCCCATAACCCACAGGTCCAGGATCAAGATTTTTAAAGAATTTGGGATTTTGGCCAACCCCCAAAATCTCATTTTCATCAGTTGGTATCAGAGTAGGGAAAGGATTCCTGAGAGAAGAAAGAAGAATGCGAACAGAAGGGGAAAGAGGTATAGCTATGTTAAAGTTGGAGAGTTTATGCAGATGGAGGCAACAGAAGGTGAGAAGATTTGCAACAACCTAGAGGATGCCAAAAGACCGAGTGCGGAAGGCTTGGTGAGGTATCATGTAACAGAGGAGGTTGTTACTGCAGAGGTTGGTTGCACTGAAGGAATGCAGTGGTTAAAATTACTAAGGACAAGGAGAAGCATATGACCAGGAGGTCATAAATCTTTGTGCCTCGGGAGTCTGATGCAGGTGCATCTCACCCTTTTCTTAATTAAAGAAAAATCCAAGTGGAGCATGAAGACGTGGACCAGCGGAGCTGAATAAAGGGAAAAAAACAGAGAAAATCTCCCTTAAAGCAGTTAAAGAAAAAAATTAAAGAGAGAATGGATAAGACTAGATAAACTTCCTATTATTAATAGCCATGCACGCTTTTTGGAGAGTTTTTGTGGAGAAAATCAGAAGAGGATAGGATCGGTCCTTCATAAGACTTTTTATATAAATGTAATGCAATAGGGGTGTAATAGATATTATCTTATTTTGTGAAGAAAATTGTGAGTGGGCAAGATGTAGCCGAGCATGAGTTTGTTTTAAGGCTGAAAAGCCTTAACTTTGTAATTGTTCCATAAACATAGAAAAGTGTGTTTATGTTCTGTGTTAATTGTATACGCTATGTGTTTTATAAATGAGTCAAACTTGTGTTCTGTAAATAAAAATGGTGTTGCAGGCACTAGGCAGCGGCTGCATGAATGTTCAAATGAGAGCAAGACAGACTATAACGGTGAATTAATTAAAAGGCTTCCCAAAGATTGAGTGGGCCCATAACCCACAGGTCCAGGATCAAGATTTTTAAAGAATTTGGGATTTTGGCCAACCCCCAAAATCTCATTTTCATCAGGAAGGATATCTAAGAACAACCCAATGTTTCCTAGGAGTGAGTACTTATTTCTTGTGGAAAAATATGTACACAAATTCATAAAATTTGCCATGTGTGATGCTTAGTCATCATCCATTGTAGTGTTGAATGTAGGGAAAAAAATCTCTTATGAGTATAATAATTACATGATTGCTAGTCCATAACAAAGTCAATGGGTATAAAGTTACATGATTGCTAGTCGATAATAAAGTCAATGGGTATAAAGTTGTTTATATTTGTGCTTTTCCAATCATTGATATGTTTTTATGGTTCACAATATAGTTGGTGTAATTAACTAATTATTGTTAAATACAAACATAGAATTTCTATGTATGCAATGTACATGAACATTTATGACTTATAGAAATTTAAAAGAAAGAGCATATTATATATCAATGATTATCTAGAGACTCCCATAAACATTACAGGGTTCATATATAGCTTGAGACACACATTAATGAAATCAAATTTTGAATCTCAAAAGCATTCTAATGATAAAGAGTTTTATGATTATCGAAGTCACTTGCTCACACATGCTCAATTCACAACAAGTTCATGAGCACATCCTTTTATGCAAGATTGAAAACGCATAGCACATTCCATCAAGACAGTGCCTATGCAATGATCAACCCATATCAACAGTCAGTGCGCACTATCATTGACAGTCCCTCACTTTTGGTTGCGTTTGTACTTCTATTTCTGCGAGTTTTTCAAACTGTCACTTTTACGCACCTTCTCTTTCTCAAGTGTCTTTTTCATGTTTTCGACTATCACTTTTTCTTGCTTTCACTTTAATTAGTACCACTTTCATGTTATCTTCGCTCTGGCATGTGTCACTTTCACCATCGTTCTCATATTGCAAGTGTCGTTCACACTTTTCCTGCTCATGTAGAAAATGTCATCGTTTATCATGTTAAGTGTCGCAAATTGTATTAAAGCTAGTTCTTGTGTTTCAAGGGGTAATATTTGCGATAATGAGTTTTCTCATCATGTAAACATGTATCGTACTCTTTTCTAAAGTTTCAAGCATTGTCACACAAGTTTCGTCATTGTCATCACAAAGTGTATCTTTAGTGTTGCACTTGGAGTGAGTTGTTGCAATGTTGTCGCATTGAGGAAAGCATGTTGTTCATATGTTATGAGTGTCCTGTGTTGTGTCATCAAGTGATCTAAGTGTGTGGTCGTGATCAATTCTCATTCTTGTTCAACTTCATCTCATTAATCCCACACTTATTCAAAACTAGGAAAATTCCTTGACCGGGCCTCTCAGCCTCATTGAACCCTCCTGGACTACGCGCTGCGTAGCGTTAGTCGTAAAATGACAGTCTTTCCTATTGGATGAAATGTGTAGTCTCTTCCTCCCAGAATTGTGCACTACACAAAAGCAGTGCTCAAGCCCATCCCCTAAGCTCCATAACTGTGCAATCCTTGCCTCCTACCAACCTTCTCTGCACACTACGTAGTCTCAAGCATCAAGCGTTGGCCTTGAGCTCTTGAACAATGCAATTTCGCAATCAATTTTCCTCTCTCCCTCTAGAACTGCGCATTGGGAAACTTCAAGCCTCAAGCCTCAAGGTTGAGGCCTTGATCCCCTCGACTGCACAATCTCCCATCATGTTCTCCTATCTGAACTGCACATTGAGCAACTTCAAGCCTCAAGCTTGACCTCTTGGGTTCCTCAACTATGCAGTCACTCAGCCCAGGCCTTCAGAAGCCTCCATCTTGAGCCCTTGATTCCCTAAACTGTGCAATCCCTCTTCCTAGGCCTCTAGAACTGCGCGTTGTGCAGTCTCAAGGCTGAAGCCTCCAGCCTGAGTCCTTGAGTCCCTCAATTGTGCAATCCTTTGACCCTATCCATCCTAAACTACGCATTGCGCAGTCTCAAGCCTCAGTCCTAGACCTTGGCCTCTTGAATTGCACAATCCCTGAGTCAATCACTCAATTAGTCACCATTTCCAGCTCTAACAAGTGATTTCATGAAGCATATTAGGCTAGGGGTTTATCAGACTGATGTCTTCTTTTCATGGGTGGATTGCACTCACATGTATTCTATTATGTTGTGAAAGTATGATGTGGAAGGAGATGGAGAAGGAGACCATGCTATAAGACACCTAAGGATATGAGGAGATAATATTATCATCAAGAAAGAAGACAAAGGAACACTGGATTATAATAGAAGATGGAAGTGTTGGGAAAAAAACTAAAGGGGGCGGGGGTGAATCAATATTTTAAAACCATTAAATTTTTCAATTTCATATCTTGATTTCTATACCTGACTTTACTGAAGGGAACTCGTGTGTGTATGCGACTGTTATTCATACAAATAACATATATCCAGCAAAACATATTTTTTGGTTAATTCATTGTCTAGATTATCTTAAGCCAGATCATCAATACTTCATTCAACATTATATAAACAATAACCATGTGTAGTAAGAACAAAATAAACCATCACACATAAGAAACACACATGAACACTAGGATTTAAGGTGGAAACCTAAAGTGGGAAAAAACCATCACTGCTGTCATCCCTATCTTCTTTTTAATATAAATAAAAAATTCTTACAATCGTGTATTGGTGCAGACTCATACCATTATGCATGCACCCATCTGCAGAAGGCTACAACCTTCACTCGTTCTCCTTCACCCACTAGAAGGGAGAACCAACCCTTTGATCTCGTTTACTGGTACCCACCGGAAGGGAGCTCCAACCCCCTGATCCGATTTACCAGCTACCACTGGAAGGAATCTTCAGCTCCCTCATGGAAGGCTCCAACCCTCAACACCTTTGTGGACCATGTTTCATAAATTTTCATACTAAATCCGCCTGATATAACACGTCACAGCTTCTAGGCCACGTTTAATCAATTTTTCAGACTGGACCCACTACCAACATCTAAGCCCAAAACTAATCATCAAAATTGAAACTTATTACTATAACTCAACCATTGAACCAAACAGTCACTAAACCAACAGAACCAACCAATCACTAAATCAATCGAATCAATTGAAACCCAAATCAATCAACTTAAACCACCAGAATAGTCAGAACAATGTAACTAGAATACTAATCAACACAATGCACATCACAGAAACCAGATTATGTTACTGCAAACCCTGATCAACCATATATCAAAATATATATGCTACTTTACAGTAGAAAAGCCGTGTGTGTATGCACTTTCCATGAAGCATACCCACATTTAGATCTTAAGCCATTGAATTCTAAAAACTGAACCAATGTCATTCTAAAATAAATATTGAATCATACTTAGTTCTAGTGCATCATTATGAAACAACCACATAACCTTCACTGAACTTCAATAAAAAACAACAAGTATCTTCAACATTCTTCAATCAATTATTTCATAATCAAAACATTACTATTTAAGCCCAAATCATCAAGAAGACTTCATTGAAAGACAACAAAAACACAACAAGACTGATTAAACTGGTCAGAAATCCTTTTCATCAAAACCCTACTTTCTATACGCTCTCTCCTCTCAGAATATCCGCACATGTACGTTCTTTTCAGGAAACAAACATGTGTATAGATCAGGAAATACACATGACTTACCAGTATCACAACTGCATCTATATGCTCCTTGCATGTTATAAAATCCACGCACGGAACTGCAATTTCTGACTCAAACCTTCGCTACAACACAAAACTTCAGACATACCCAAATCTCGGAATACAAAGAAAAATCAAGTGTCAAGACACTATCAACACAAATCAAATCAACTCATAATCAATATTATCATCTCAGATCTATTGGATCTTATCCATCTTCAAATTCCCAAGTACATACTTAGTTTTAGATCAAGGAAAACATCAACAACCCATTACATGCATATGTTCTATAGACCTAACTCTTCATAAATTATTCATCACTTGCACACCTTTACCACTTTGATATTCTTATCTTTATATACCTTAGCCTTTATCCAATACCACAGGTCAAAACAATACTCTGGCTAATGGTTTTCTTAGACGGGATCAAAACATCCGTTGTTGGTCTCAATACCACAAGGAAAATCCATGTTAAGTACCCTTGGTATTTAGAATACCATGGTGCGGAAATTGTATGTGAATTTCCTTCTTCATACCCACATGTTTACGCGTATTTTCTGTTCTGTCTGTACCTATGCACTATTACTACACCAGAGGCACTATTAGTAGTATTAGAAACATGAAAATAAAAAACACCCATGGGAATAATCATAAAGACAAACATGTAATACTCCCCCTGAGATTACACATCACTGATTCTAAGGACCTAATAACCATCTTCTGTTTTCATGAGGTTAAGTACCTCTCACCACTTTTGTAGTCATTGTTAGAAATATTCATTTAAGAATAAGGGAATGCAATAGGCACCATATTCTTTTACTCCAAGTCTGAATCTTTCTCATATATATGAGAATTTCGTTCTTCAAATAGATATAATTTTTCTGGATTTCTATATCCTCTTGCTATGACCTTTCCATTTAATTCATTCATAACCTTGCACTTGGTTGATGTAAACACAATTATATTTCCCTTGTTTGCCATTTTACCTACACTTATAATATTCTTCTTTAGCCCTGAAACAATAGTTCCAAGAATAACATTACCATCTTGGTTTTTCTTGAGATACTCCATTTTACTCTTATCTCCAGTCATGTGATGAGAGCATCCACTATCTATGTACCATTCATCATCTTTAAATGAGAAGAGAGCAAGACCACACCTTATATGTTCTTCTTGTTCTTGTTGATTATGAGAAATGTTGGTGGATCCATCCTTTTTAGGTCTTCAAACATTATTTTTTGGTTGCTTACCAGGTTGTCTGTGGAAATCCATGGACTTGTACCTACATTCTTTTGCGACATGCCCAAACTTGTTACAATCATAACATTCTTGTATGTTTCATATTCCTTCTATTACAATCAATGGCTTTGTGACCAAACATATTGCAAGAAAAACAATATCCCTTAAAGCACCTGGAATTTGATGATCGTTCTGTGAGGTAGTTATTAGCTTGAAACATTCTACTTTTGTAGTTGGCTACAACGTGACCATAATTATGACATATAGAATATTCAACATTATTGATCAGAGGAGAAAATTGATTAACGCTTCTATAGTTAGGAGTAAATGATTTCCTTTGAAGATTTTATTTCCTTGGTTGTTGATGAGGTATCTCTTTGTTGAACATTTCCAATTTTGCATGAGAATTCCTTGCCTCGGCTTGTGAAATAGATTCTCCTTTAACAGTTTCATGAAAACCAAGACCTGATTTGATGGCAAGAGACCTTAGACTACTAAGAATATTATCCAAAATTTTAGTACTATCTTGAAATCGCAACTGTTTATCTTTTTCTTCTAATTTACCTTTTAGAATGTTAACCTCAACCTGATATTTCTTTTCTTTTTCTAGATAATGCTTCTTCATAACTTCTTCAACCCTTCTTCCTTCCTCCATTTGCTGCTTTAATTTGAGAATCTCTTCTTTTAGCCCAATTTCTTGTTCTTCAAATGCTTGAAGTAGTTCCTCATTTCGCTTATCTGACTTTTGAAGATCCCCTTTTAGAGAGACGATCTCAGCTTCAATACACTCACAATATTGGTTAGACACCATACCAACATGATCCTTTTTATCATAAGCCTGCAACTTATCTTTAAGATTAACAATATTTTTCAAAGTAAGATCAAGTTTTGTTTTAAGATAAAAAAAATCCTCTAACCTGTCTTCTTTTGAATTAACAACTCCATCTGTCATTTTGAACACATTGTTAGATATAGGATTACTTGAGAAATATTCCTTTGGGACTTCTTCATGTATTTCTTGTAGCTTATTCCACAATTTATTTGCAGTAGTATAATGCATAACCTTATTCAATATTGAATCAGATATGCTACAAAATATGTTAATCAAAGCCTTACTGTTCTTTTGCGCTTCCTTGTCTGATGGAGGAAACTTGGTGTAACCACTACACCTAGATGCCAAACATCGAGATTCATTAGATTATACTTCATATTTTCTTTCCATTGTTAAATATTATCTTTTCTTAGCGTAGGTAGATCTACATTGTCGATTGATCCTAACTTGCCTTGATCTGTTGCTTCTAGAGGCATCATTTTTTAATCTGTTTTCTCTTTAGAGTGCTTGATTTCACTTTTACCCATATGTGTGAGCTCAGTGATTTGACTATCATCACCACTATGATTGTTTCATAGACAAGAAAATGTATCACATTTTGAACAAAGATCCATACCTGATGATGCTTCATCTTCTTTATTCTTGATCAATAGAAAGCGGGTTGTTCTCAAACTTGAATATTTTCTCACATCTATAACTGTTACTCCATCTGATATATTCCTGTCAAAGTTTTCAATAATAGTGTAACCCTTTTCTTCTAGGTCATCAAACTAATTACTAATTTTATCTTCAAATGCCATAAGTAAGTGACAATAGTGATCAGAATCACCTTCTTCACCATTTGAAAGACCATCACTGTCTTCATTGTATCAAAACTTCTCTTGTTTTCAAACCTCTTTCTATTTATTTTTGCAGCTTCTTTTCCTTTCTCCTTATTTTCTCTATAGGGATACTTACTAGTGTAATGAACAACTCTACCACAAGAAAAACATTTGAAAGGAAGCTTACCTCTGAATATTCCAGTATCACTTGGAGTTTCTTTACGGAGTTTGCCTCCTCTTCTTATGATACATAACTTGATTCTTCCTTTTCTTTTCCTTTTGCAGTAGCTTTGAAGGTTGCTTCTCTCATATCTGAAGAACCACCTTTCCTCATCTCAAATTCTGTCAGTATTCCATGGAGTTGATCAAGTGTGAGGCCTTTTAGATATTGCATTTCTTCAATAGCAGATACTTTGGAGTTAGAGATCTAAAAATATTTTCAACAACAGTAGCATCTTTTATTTCTTCACCAATATTTCTCATGGAATTAACAATTTCATCTACTCTAAGAAAAAAATATGCAATGATTTCATCATTATGCATTTTCAATGTCTCATACTGTATTTTGAATGTTTGAAGTTTAACACCTTTTACCTTGGTGTCACCCTCATAACTTTGGATAATATTATCCCACATTCCCTTTGTTGTGTTCAGTTGCATTACCTTCACAAACTCGGACTCGACCAAACTTCTCAACATGGCATTTACAACTTTTGCATTGGTTTCATACTTTTTCTTTCCTGTAGTATTTGAAGGAATAGAGGTTGGATATTGATACCACTTTCAATGATTTAACATACATCAGCTCCTAGTGCCTGCAAGTATGCTCTCATCATAACTTTCCAAAAGACAAAGTTATTTCCATTAAATATAGGAGGTCTGATAGAAAATACTCCTTCGTGGCTACTCATCTTGACAGATCTCCTACAAACCATTAAGATTCTCTTGAAGGACCTACTCTGATACCAATTGTTGGGTAAAGTATTGATATGGGGGGTGGGGGGTGAATCACTCTTTTCAAACCATTAAATTTTTAATTTCATATCCTAATTTTTGTATGTGACTTTACTGAAGGGAACTCGCGTGTGTACATGATTTTTATTCAAACAACTATCGTATATCAAGTAAAACATATTTTTTAGTTAATTCATCTTCTGTTTATCTTAAGCTAGTTCATCAATGCTTCATTTAACACTATATAAACAGTAACCATGTGCAGTAAGAACAAAATAAACCATCACACATAACCAACACACATGAACACCAGGATTTAAGGTGGAAACCCAATGTGGGAAAAAACCACTGTTGTTGTTGTCTCCGACTTCTTTTTAATATAAAGAAAAACTTCTTACAATCTTGTTGTTAGGCCCCTATACTACTAGTGTAACCCCTTATTGTTATAAGTACAACCCACTTATTATATTGATGTACCCATGTAGTGCCCATATTGTTACTATTGTTCCCCATAGAAGCCCACTATTGTTATTATTGTGCCCTTACATTATTATTGTTATGTCGGCTCTGATTATGTTATGACCCCTTAGACTCCTATATATAGAAAGGAAGTATTTTCATTTGTATCGTCGAAGAATTGTTCATTTATGTAATGTAAAGGAGGTTTCCCCCTCGAAGAGGCTGAATCCTAAGGCGTTGATCTATATTTTCTATCTTTTCTTGAGCTGGTTTCATAACATCTGGTATCAGAGGTTTGGATTCTATGGTTTCGTTGCTCCAAACAGGTCATCGTGGAATTTTCGCTATAAACTTTTTTTCTGCAACATTTCAGAAGCTAAAAAAAAAACCATTTGAGAAGAAATCGCGTTGAATCTTGGACTTGAATTTCAGAGCTTTTCGCGCTATATTTTCGGAGATATGATCTGAGGAAGTTGGTCTTTTTGCAGACTCCTGAATTACATTCCAAATAGGTGACCTTGGAAAATCGTCATAACTTTCTCTCTGAGCATTGGATTGAAATTTTGTAAGAAGGTACAGAAAGAGAATGGACTTTAGTTTCTTGTATATATTTTCAGTGCCAAAGGTTGAAACAGTGACACGTGGCACTTCATACAAGTTCGCTCTTCTGGAAAGGTCTATAATCAGGTCATCTTGGGAGATTGTGCATAACTCTTTCTTGGAGAATCCAATTTGGATCAGACTGGTGGAATTGGAAAGAGGATGCAGAGGGCTACTACAGATCGCAATTTCAGAACTTAAAGATCCAAAGGTACAGAGTTACAGTCGTTTCAAGATCAAGCTCCTAAAATCAAGAAAAAGCAAGATGAGGAAGTTTGATGGCAAGGATCCAGTAAATTGGATACTTCAGATGGAGCAATATTTTGATCTATATGGTGTACTACTGTTACAAAAGGTATGTATTGCATCTTCATATTTATAACCGGATCAATTTTTATGGTATGAAGGGCTTTGTTCTCGTAAACAACTTGTTACGTGGTCAATTTTCACGGAGCAAATGATAGCACATTATGAGGATACAAAGAGCAACACCTTCTTTAGAGCAACACCACAACAATTGGAAAGAGTAAAATGGCTTTATGACATAGCGGAAAGCAAAATTATGGAAAGCAAGAAGCATACCCCTCACAACTATAAAGACGGAAGTGTTGTTTCTCCTAGCCTTCCACAACCTACAAGGGTGACACCACAACAATTGGAAGAAAAAAGAGAAAAAGGGCTTTGGTACAATTGTGATAGCAAATGCACTAAAGTTCATAAGTGTGTTGAAAAGAAATTATTTTACATAGAATATGAAGAGGAGGAAGAAAAGGATCAAGAAACATCAAAAGAAGAGGATATACGCAGGACCCCACCCCAGAGAAAGAAGAAATGAATAAGACCATATCTTGCAAAGCATTGGCAAGAACTACCACTCCTCAAACTCTCAAGATAGAAGGACATATCAAGAAGAAAAATGTGCAAGAAGTGAAAGATCACATCGAGAAAGAAGAAATGAATCCAATCATATATTGTAATTCATTGGTCGAAATTACCATTCCTCAAACTATCAATATAGAAGGACATATCAAGAAGAAAAATGTTCAAGAAGTGAAAGATCACATTGAGCGTCAAGAAATCAATCTGACCATATCTTGTAAAGGATTGGAAGAAATTACCACTCAAACTCTAGATATAGAAGGACATATCAAGAAGAAAAAGGTTCAAGTAGTGAAAGATCACATCGAGCATCAAAAACAAGTTCTCCAACTTTTAAAGGATAATGCCACTTCGGTGCAAAATCAAACGAAACAACATGTAGATCAACATCATAGTGAAAAATGTTTTGATGTAGGTGATTGGGTATTTTTACTGCTACATCTCAAGCAAGCTATTTATGAGAAGGAAACATTGGCAATACTACATGCACTTAAAAAATGGTGACCATACCAAATGGAAAGACTCTTCAAGGATGAGGATGTGGAAGCATTGTTTTGTGCTATTTCTATTATCCAACTAGATTGGATAAACGAAGCAAGGGATGAATGGAAGAAGGATAAAGAAGTATGGCCACTTATTCAATAGTTGCAAAAGATCCCAATTCAAACAATATTGCCAGAAATTGAAGAGGAAGGAAAAATCATATTGGAACCTGGAGAAGTCACAGAAACAAGAACCCGACAACTACGAAATCGATCAATTTCAGAGTATCTCATAAGGTGGAAAACTTACCAGCTGAAGGATTCACATGAGGACAAGAATTTTATATAGAAGCATCAAGACTACTCAAGTGTTGAGGACAACACTTTTTGAAGGAGAGGGCATGCTATAGGCCCCATTACTACTAGTGTAACCTATTTGTAATTAAGTACAACCACTTTATAATATATTTAGAATACCCATAGTAGTCCCATATTGTTTACTATTGTTGCCCCATAGAAGCCCACTATTGTTACTATTGTGCCCTTTACTTATTATTGTTATGTCGGCTCTGATTATGTTATGACCCCTTAGACTCCTATATATAGAAAGGAGGCCTTTTCATTTGTATCATCGAAGAATTGTTCATTTATGTAATGTAAAGGAGGTTGCCCCATTGAAGAGGCTGAATCCTAAGGCATTGATCTATCTTTTCTATCTTTTCTTGAGCTGGTTTCATAACACTTGTATTGATATAGACTCATGTTGGTACAAAGGAAACCACCTACAAAATGATACAACCTTCACTCGTTCTCCAATGCCCATTGGAAGGGAGCACCAACACCCTGATCTCGTTTACCGACACCCACCAGAAGGGAGCTCCAACCCCCTGATCTGATTTACCAGCTACCACTGGAAGGAAGCTTCAAATCCCTCATTGAAAGCTCCAACCCTAAGCACCTCCATGGACAACGCTTAATAATTTTTCATACTGGATCCACCTGATACAACACATCACAACTTGTAGGCCACGTTTCATCGAATTTTCAGACTGGACCTATTATGCCCCTATACCAATAGGTGTCATATATCATGATTGACTTGATTTAACTTTGTAATATGTTCAGACCTTTATTTGTTGCAAAGGTTTTCCATATTTGTAAAAAATTAAAAAAATTAAAAAATGTAAAGAGGGTATACCCTAAAAGAAAAATCAAAGGGCAAAAAAAATAAAAAGATGGTCAAAAAATGAAAGAAATGAACCCAAAAAAAAAAAAAAAGACCAGGAAAGTGTGCAAGTTTAAATGCCACTACTTTTTTTACTTTTTTATAATAAACAATTGTGTGCAACATTTCACCTATGCCACAATTCATGAATAGGCAAATAGTTTAAGCTTGACTAGTTCATATTTTCAATTTCGTGTTGTAGAAGTAGAAAATAAAGATCTGACCAAACAGTGTAATATTGGCAAATAAGTAGATAGGTAGAGTGAATAAAAGGAGCTCAATAGTCTAATCTGAGCCCTTGGACGTAATAAGTGTAGACTTAGATAGGCATCACCATGTAAAAGAAAAGAAAGTTTGATAAGGGTTTGCTAGTCTAAGTGCACCCTAATAAAGAAGTGAAAATGTTAGGTTAAGTAGGTAGGGTAAGTAGATGATGGTTGCAGAATAATATGCGGTGAATGACAAGTATAATTATGTAAATTTTTCACTTTCATTACAAAGCAAAGGCATGTATCACATGGAAGGCACATCAAGCAAGCAAAGTAAAAAATAATTAACTTCCCTCCTCATTTCCCCTAAATTCTCACTAATATCCCCTAAGTGCTAAGGTATCTATCAAGTTAGAGGGGCTCAGAGCATTTCTATGACTTTTGGAGGGATCGGGCCCTTGGCCCAATAATTTATAATGCCTAAGTACTTAAAACCCTTTCACCAATAATCACCCCCCTTCATAAGTCATTCATTCTCCTAATAAAATCTTTTCCTAAGTAAAATCCTATTTTAGTTAGGGAAAATAGAACATCCTCCATATAAACCTTCATACTCACTTAGCCTAAGTTTTAAATATGTATGATGAAAATGTTTTTAACTTAGCGCGCATTTCACAAATTCATATTAACCACTAATTCATATTATTATGTAATTCCCCTATATAAAGAAACATTACCCATTCCCTTATTATAATTGTTGACAATAATACTGAGAGGGGGGGTGAATCAGTATTATTTAATTCTTTTACCAAATCTTTCTTATTTATACTTTGACTTATTTTT
>APFE030149025.1:0-24152 GCA_000404065.3 Pinus taeda
TTCGTTGAAACCTGTATCATGAACACTAACCACGAGAGGGAGATATTGTGTTGGAACATTGTGTTTAGTGATTGCTGATTTCAGAGGGTTTATAATTAGGGGAGGTTCAGAGGTAGTTAGCTACAGGAATATAAGAGTCCTATAGAATGAATGTGAAAGTCCAATTGAAGATTTAAATCTGTGTGCCTTAGAAAGAAAGAAAGAAAGAAAGAAATTATTTTAACGTCCACGAGGCTAAAGATAGCCTATGGGACAGATTGCTTCTCCATCTGGCTCTTTTATTCGGCCCCTTTCTTGTGAAGTCTCACAATAAACGCTCCTAGCTTCTTGACAAACCCCTCGCTAAATAGATGATCCCAAGAGCTAGCTGCCAGAATATCTGCATAACTTTCCCTGTTGTCTTTGAAGGCCTTGCATTCTAAAATGAAATGCTTTTTTGTTTCCACTTTTTCCGAAGAGCAAAAATACATATTTTTTCTTCACACACTTCTTTTGGCCTTTTCCAGCACCCTGTTTCACAACGAAGTTGATGAGAATTAGTCCTTAGTTGAGCAATAAGACTTTTGGCTCTCCAAGAAATATTGGCCCCTATGTACACCTTTTGTTGATGATTATGAGTGGGATTGAACTCTTCAATATAGTACTTTTTCTTTCTCCCAAGTACGTTTGTGGAACTTATCCATAACAAAATCTTTTATCTCTTTATTGTTTGTGGGACACATGCTCAAGCAAATACCCCATTTACTAAACCATTTGTTATTTTGCCGCATCCAAGTCTTCTTTCTTTTGCACAATATGTCATTAAACACAACCTTAGGCCATCTGCCCTCTTCCATTTGCTCAACTTTTTTAAATACCTTATGACTCTCACCATAGCAATTACTTCAATAGGAGAAGCCCCTGTTTCGCTTAACAAGATAACATAAGGAATTGCACTTTTAATTTTGAATTTGTCTGTAATCAAACGGTTCTGAATTTTCTCAATTTGTTCCCACTGCATGTCAAATGTATTGCTGGCCCACAGTTCACAACCGTAGAGAATCATCGGAAACACTAAAAGCCCAAAAAGAGTTAAGTGGTTTTCCAGTCCCATAACTCTACCTCTCTACACCTATTTTGAAAAGCATAAAATGCTTTCCAACTCCCCAAAGTTCTTTTCTTTCTACAGCCATCCCAACTTAAATCTCCGTTGAAGTCAATTCCAAGGTATTTGTAATCCACAACTTCTTCCAGAATGTTGCCTTCAAAGTAGAATTGCCTTCAAAGTAGAACTTACGCTGGTTATGTTTTCTTTTGTTAAAGAAAACCACTACTTTAGTTTTGCTAATATTGAATTGCATCCCCACTCTTCTACAAAAATGTTCAAGGGAAAGAAAGTGCTATTGCAAACCAAGAGGAGATTTAGCAATCAGAATAAGGTCAGTTTCATATAAAAGAAGCCTTATAACAAAATTGCTCAAATGGATATCGTCACCCCCTTTTGAATTTAGCCACTCTTCAAGCTTGTCGATATATAAACCAAAAAGGGTAGGAGACAATGGGCAACCTTGCTTGACCCCGATATCACTTCTAAAACTTTCAAAAATGCCTGTTGAAGTTCTAATTTTGACTTTCACCTCTTCATACAGCCTATGCACAGCTGCTCTCAAATGCCTGGGAACCCCAAGTGCCTCCATTCTGTGCCAAAGCTTATCCCTCGGAACCGTGTCAAAGGCTTTTCTGAAATCATCAAAAGCAACAAAAGGCTTCTTCTTTTTGCTCCCAAACTTTTTCAATGATGTGCCTTAAAGTTATATCATGATCAACTGTGGAATGTTTAGGTCTAAAACCTGCTTGCTCTTTAGCACATTTATCTCTTTCTTATGCCCACTTGCTGATTTTATTTTCTAGCATGCTTCCAAATAGCTTTGCAAACAAAGGGTTTACCATTATGGTCCTATAAATGGAGGGATTATTGACGTCACCACTCTTGAAAAGAGGTATTGCCAGACTAGTTGTCTAATCTGTGGGGAACCCCTATTGTATGATGTTATTGAAAAATTTTGTAATGTGAGGTGCAAGAATTTTTAAGCCCCACTTTAGATACTTTGATGGGAGTTCAACTAAGTCTTTTGTTTTTCCAACACCCAACTTCTTGATATCCATCTCTACCTCTGCATCATGAAGGGTTTTGTATCAGTGTTGACCAAGGGAGGAGGATCAACCTTGGGATCTTGCTCATAAAGTTGTCTTGCATAGTCAAACCATTTAGAAGTTGTAATATTGTTTTCAGTTTGCATCTTTCTCGGTCGGAGCTCATTCCAAAATAATTTGGGGTTATTTTCCCAAGGAAGATTAGTTCTACTCTCCTCAAAACCATGAAATTAACCTTTTTCTTTCTTAATATGTGCTTGTAAGCTTTGAGCTTTATGTTATCCTTGTTTGACTCTTTCCACATTTTCCTTGCCTTTTTGCATTCCTTGTCAAACCAAGCTTTAACCAGAAAGCAATTTGTTTCAGACTTCTTAATGTTTGCTCTTTTGCACTTTGCAAGTGCGCTTTGAATTAAATGTGTTAATTCGTGACTATGAAGGTTGTGAAATGGGATTTTCTCCTTCACAAAGAGCCTCTCTAGCGTTATTTTGAAGGTATTACAATTTTCTAAAGTCGAAAGAATTCTACCCTTTGGGAGATTTTGTTGAACACACTAAGTTTTTGACCCTAATGCTTCTTTTTGGTCCAAGAGAAACTTAATAAATTGGCTTGTGATCTGATTTTAAGTCCCAAAGTTGATCTCCAATCAAAACTTCCTCCATTTTCTCACACAAACTATGTGAGAAAATTACATAATCTACTACACTTGCTCCATTGTAAGTATTGCAAGTGAAATTACCAGACTTTTCCCATCTAGTCAAACCATTACAAATGACTAAATCAAAGGCCCCACATAGAGTAAGCAATTGTTCACCAAAGAGATTTCAACCCTTGTCCTCTTCAATTCTTTCCCATTGATGATTACTCTCTTATGTAAGCCAGATAGGGTTGCAGTCTTCTTTACAACAAGGAATGCTAGCTTGCTCACTTGCAGTCCTAGCATTGAAATCAACCACTATAAGGACTTCACCAAGCTAAGAATATGTTGCAATATCTGCTTTTAAAGCTACAAAGGGATCTTTGTGATCAAGCCCTCTACTTTTGTATATTTTTTAAACCTGCAACGCAAAATAGCATGCTGCAATTTTGATGCGATTTCCATTTTTTGATATTTTAAACCAAACAAATTGTTTATTTGAGTCTTCCTTTTCTAGCTGAATGAAACGACCTTCTTTTTCTCTCACTGATACCATGATACCCCCGTGTCCTTTGTCATTCCCTGCTGCCTTGTTCCACACTACCATCTTCCGCTACCCTTCAAACAAAGGTGTTTTGCACCCTTCATGCTCATGTGATTCTATGAGGAAAATTATGTCTCTATCTTCCGCAATAGGCCCTAATCCAAGTCCTAGTCTCCATGGATAGCCGCTGCAGTTCCAGCAAACTAATCTTAAGGAAACCTAAATATGACTTGATTGCTATTTGTTTTGACATGCAAGACTCACAGTTGAGTCTTTGTCCCTGCTTGCCCATACTAACCTTGATTCTTGATTTCCTGCTAAAGAGTTTGTTGCCTCTTCTTTATTATCATCTTGCTGCCCTGTTTTGGAAGGAGGTCCAAATTGCGCTATCATAGCTTTACCTTTATAAATCTATGCTCTCTTGTCCTCATCTCTTGCTGCCCTAACCGTTGACATTTCCTCCCTCCTTTCCTCTTGTTGTCTTACAGTTAAATCTTCTAGAAAAAAGCGAGAACCCCTCAAGAGTTGCTTCTTGCTTAGAATGATATATTTATCATGCAAGCTAGGCATGATGACTTTTATGGGCCTAGCTCTCTCACCGTTAAACTTACCTACCCTCCATGCTTGACATATATGTCCTTGCCATAGCAACTTGTCTTTCAAGAAGTCCCTTGCAAGATCAAGAGTACATTCATTTTTCCCATAGTCTTTCAACCCTTTAATAGTTATGTTGGTTGCTCTATCTTGCCTTTCCTTGCTTTCTCTATCTTGCATGTGTCCAACCTAAATGTTTGCTTCTCCTTCCCTATTAGCAGAATTGCTAATAACTTGAGCCCAAGTTTTGAAAACTTTTGTGGAACCTCCTTTCCTTTCTTCTCTTGTTGTCTCTTCATGGTTGTCTATTTGGGCTACCGCTTTCCCTTTATCCTGGGATGGTTTCACATTCACCACCTTTGTACTCTCCACTACAAATTTCTTCATGTTTTGCACATCTGCCTTCATGCATTGCCATTCTGTCTTCCCTATCATGAGAGCTTACTGTTGCAATGCCACTTGCTCCTTCAAAACTTTATTGCTTTCTGCTAAAGCCTCGTTTTCAGTTGTTATTACATGAATTGTATGATCTCTTTCTTGCTCTTTAGCTTCTAAAACCTCCAACCTCTTTTTTGCACTTAATAATTCTTTTACATAAAGATCAAATGACTGGGTGAGAGGTGTCGATGTGGGACTATGAAAGGAAGAATCATCAATGACTTTTCCTCTGGGCCTGTTGTTTCTACATGCTTGCAAAGGGGACTTTTTTGAATATTGCTTATTGCAAAGGGCCCAAGTACTTTCCCTTTGAGACCCTTTTTCCTTGTCTACTCCCATTTTAGACGGGCTAGTCTTCATTTTAAAATGCCCCGATATTGTTTGGCATTGACCCAAACCCACTTCCCAGCTTTGGCTGATGAGGCAATTTCATTTGTCCTAGATCATTTGTTTCCACAGGTTCTGAAATTCCTTGCACCATTGTCATGTTTGAATGCATCTCTGGTGCACTGTCCTTTCATCAAATGTCTCCGAAAATGTTGAAAAATGTGTCCAAAAAAACCTCAAAATGCAAGTAACCTACAGCGACTGTATATGTTAAGCTCCAACCCCTTCACTGTTGCAGTGCTGAACTCCTAATTCCTCCACCCAGCTTGGAACAGTGCCTCCCTCAAACCCAAACCCTCCTCTGGACAAACCCTCATTTTTCTAAAAACAGGGAAAAAACCTTTCCCATTCGAACTGCAGAGACCAACGTGAAAGGCACATGGTGCAATCATAGTTGAAAACTGACAACCTCCTTATTATTAGTTGGTCACCTCTATGTTTGATTGCCAAAATGGAATGCTATTGTTCGAGGAAGAAGATTTTGATTCCGTCATTTGATTCAGCCAGTGCCATGGGCCCATAACCAACAGGTCTCAGCATTGAGAATATAAAAATTCGATCCGACAGACCCCAGAAATCGTTTTCATCATGTTTTAATTATGATTTTCATCCAAATGCATCTTTCAAATAGTTGTTGTTTTGGATTTCTTCATTAGTGAAACTATCCTCAAAGTTTCTGGCTTGAAAGTACATCCTCTACGGAGCCCATCCTTGTTAAAGTTCTGCATTTGTTTTCAGTCATCTTAGGACAGTTACCGCTTGCTTTTGCAGCCATATTTATCCTAAGAATATCGATAGATCATCCCTTTAAAAGGTCCCGTTGACCCCATTTCCAAATCTGGAAATAAAAGCACTAGTTCTCCCTTTTCAACCGTAAAAAAAAAAAATCAATTTTATTTCTTTTTTTACAATCTGAAAATTAACAGCAGAAAATACTTCATTTCAGATTGTTCATTAATTGTAACGAACCCTCAATTTGTTACCTTGACATGGACTTAAAATTTCTGCATGCAAATGTATGATTCCAGCACCACATTTGACATTGGAATTGTCAGTCAGCCTAAGAACTTGTCACTATTTCGTACTCTCCTTCTCTATTACCTTGATGCCTTTGAGGGGGAACTTGACTTTCAGTTAAGATGAACAAATCCCTAGAAACTCAAGATGGCCCGATTTAGCAATCAAAATTGAGAAAAACATGACTGCATCTGGTAAAGCAAGTCAACCTAGCTCTTCCATCTCCTCTGCCAGCTCCTGATCCCATGAAAACATTAACAAAGCAACAAAGCATATGGAGCTAGATTCACCCAATAGACCACAGTCATGTAAAACAGATTGGTGCAGCTAGAAAGAGCTTAACAAAACAGATATATGCCAAGAGGAAATGATGGATAGGATAGGCCTAGAGCTCCTCAAATTCCTAACCCGAATTGGAATCAAAATCAAAGAGTCCTAGTTCCTTTAAGTAATAATAATGTGATTGATCATGAAACATTACTCAATGCAATGCTTGTGAAGAGCCCCTGATCGGGATACTTGCCTCTCTGCCAAAGATATTATGAAATAAGCTAGAGAAACAAGTAATGAAGAACCGAGCAGGGTTGATGCTACAAACTTTGTGGGTGAAGTAAGGGATGCCCTAATTAATTTCATGGCCAAAGCATATCGTGTATTTGAAGACTAGATATATCAAATTAATAGGAAAAGCAGTGATTCAACCATTATTTCTGGAGTGTTTGTAAAAATCCTTCCCAGGAAGAGATAACGAGAAGGAGATAGGGAAAGGAAATGATTACCTATCAAAGAAGAAATTATGCAAACTAGCAAGATCATAGTATACTAAAGTAGATCCCACAAGGGGCTCCTGTGGTTAAATAGCCTACTCAGGCAGTTAGAACCACCGGTGAGTGTTCCAACAGCAAATCTCTCAGGAAGTACAAGTAGAGATGTGAACAATGATTTAGTCTAGTACTTAACGAAGGCACATATTTCAATGCCTTTGCTTGAATTATTGAAGATCCCAGCACAAGAGAAAAAAGTTAAGAAAATTTTGGGCTTTGACAGGGTCACTGAAGTTGTTGCAGATGATCCTACAATGTTATAAATGATGAACCAAAGAAGGGTGTAGGTATTGTCTTCACTTATCCACATGATGATACAATAAGCTCTGCTCTAAGTTGGAATTCGAGTCCACTATCAATGTGGCAGAATATGAAGCCTTACTTGGACTAAATAGCAAGGGACGTGGACATTAAGGTGTTAGAAGTCACTGGACATTTAGATCTTTTCGTATTATAGGTGAAGGATATGTATGCAACCAAGAATGACTAATTAAAAAAGGTACAGCCATGTGGTGTGCAATACCACAGAACTATTTGATCTTTTTTCCACTTGCAGGGTCCTAAGGGAGCAGAATGTGCAAGCCTATGCTTTGGCAGTAACCATGGCTACTCTTTAGCCATGTGAAAGCCTTATTTCAACAGATAATAAAATGGAAATTGTTTTCTGGCCTTCAATCCTAGATAATTTCAAGCATTGGCAAGTATTCAATGATGATCATAGGTAGTAAGGTTCATGAATAACCTGCAAAAATTTGCAAGTATGAAGCAGATTGGCAGAGCCAAGGTGATGAGAATGTTGCTTTTAAAGATGTCACGCAACTATAAGATAATAAGTTTTCAAAGGGTCTAGTTCCTTTGGAAAAGATCATTGACAGGCATGATATGCACATGCGGATGAAAGAAGATTGCACAAAGCTCAATATTAGATTGGAAACCAGTTCCCAGCTCATCAAAATTGGTAAGAACACCTCAGCAGAAAAAGGAAAAGAGATAAAAAAAAACATTATGAGAGAATATCAGCATTTGTTTGCCTGGTCATATGATGACCTAAAAGCATATAAAGGGGACATCATCCAGCATACCATTCCTTTAAATAAAGATGCAAAGCCATGCAAGCAGAGGTTGAGACAGATAAATCCTAAGCTAGCTTCTCTCATCAAAAAGGAGTTAGGGAAAATATTGGTTGCAAAAATTATTGCTCCCACAAGGCATTCATCCTCAGTAGCTAATTTGGTGGTAGTAAGGAAGAAGAAAAATGAAAGTAGCTCGCGTGTTGATTTCAGAAACCTTAGCCAACTGTCTCTAAAGGATAACTACCCATTGCCAGATATGGAAAATTTGCTACAAAGGATCATAAGATTGGATATGTTTTCTATGCTAGATAGACTTTGAGGATACAATTAGATGTTGATAGAGAAAGAGGATCGGCACAAGGCAACTTTCACTACCCCATGGCAAAGGTATGAGTACCTAAGAATTCCATTTGGGTTGATGAATGCAGAGTCTACATTATAGAAGGTTGTGGATTTTGCCTTCAAAGATTTGATTGGATAGATTATAAAGATGACTTTAAAATTTTTATCCAAAGATGGGGGCGATCATGTGTGGCATTTAAGGTAGCTGTTTGAAAGGTGTAGGAAATATGGAATATCATTAAATTAGAAGAAGTCTATTTTTGAAGTTGATGAAGGAAAGCTCCTCAAACATGTCATATCTAAGGAAGGAGTTAAGGTCAATGTGTCAAATATTGAAGCCATCCAACAGATTACTCTATCAGGAAGCATGAAAGTAGCAAAATCTTTTCATCGAATTCATTCCCAATTTTACAAAAACTACTAAGCCTATATCCAACTTGTCGTGGAAGTATCAAGAATTTAAGTGGAATGATGAGAGTAAGAAGGCACTTAAAATGATCAAAGAAACCATTGTGCCAACACCAGTCTTCATGAGTTCAGATTATGCTAAGGATTTCCATATATTCTTGTTTACCACAGAGGACATTATATCTGGTGTGTTATTGCAAAAGAATGATCAGAGAATGGAACAGCCTTTAACATTTATGAGTAAGGCACTCAGGGATTCAGAGCTGAAATACACCATGTTACCCCCCATATTGCATGAATATTTCTGATTTTCATCACAGGACATGATTTCTAGGGTGACGTATTGGGATGTTGATGCACCTCAAGTATACAACTTCTATTTTTTGCTTGGAGATAGTTCATTTTGGTTGAGCATTCCAATGGTTGTGGAGACTCATATTTTATCATTATGTTAAATGGGATGTTACACATTGGTTCAGTAGTTTCTGTGATGGGTCATCTTGGTACCTAGTTCTCTCTTACGGTTACACTTGATGCTCATATGGATACTAGTGACATGCTTTTCAGTGCTATGATAGTGGTGGATGGCCCATATATTCGTACTTTTCAGATTGTATACCTTTCCTTGATGGACCATCTTATTTGATGATGATGCTTGCACCTTGTCACACATGCTATCCTCGTATCATGGTACTTACACATTTGTATGGAGGCTTAGTCATTGTATTGATATTGTATGATGAGATAGGCCTCTTGTAGAGAGTGTCCTACCATTTTTGATGTCTAATATGCTCCTATGACGATAATTTCATGAGATCAACGCTCACTTTCATAGAGCACTAACCTTGCCATGTGGATTTCATGCATATTACTTGATTTTTTTCAAGAACCCTGGGTTTTTAAGGATGATTTGACATCTTTTGGCACTTGACTATGGGGAGCCCTCCACTTTACCATCGCTGGCTTCATAACACATACATAGCAGATTTTGAGGAGCTGTTGCCTTCAGCATTGAGACATGCATTGCGAGACGGGGCAGGTGCATTGGGTGTTGTGAACCATGCATCAGGAGTTGTGGCATTGCCTAGGGCATTGTGATATTGCCTATAGGGTGTTGTGATCTTGCATTGGAAGTTGTCATGTTTCCTAGGGCATTGTAGGATACCAGTCACAGGTTTCTTGCATGTTGATCTCTCTTCACTGGATATGGTATCAGCATTTTGTTTCAAACACCATTGATTTTAACTTTTAAGCTTTAACAGTTGCGGAGATCATCTTTATCATGTTCTAGACTTCCAGTCACGTTTGTTATATTTCATGGTCATCTTCTGGAGGTAGTATACATCTAACTTTACAATCCTGGCTTCCTGTCTCAGCTGGTAACACTTTGAACTCAGAGAGGATAAATAGCAGACTTGCAAAGGTAATAACAAGATGTTTCAGTGCTTGTACAGCATATCTGAACCTATATTTGCACTTCATATCAAACTTCCAATTAGCAGTGCTGGAAATGGAAAAGAATGGTTTATACTGCTGTGAAATAAAACTTGTTCTCATGAGTGATTCTGAGCTCAGACATGAAGATCAGCAATTCTGTATGCACCATAACTAAAGATGGTGGGAAAATATCATTTTTGCTCTCAATTCAGGGTGTGTTGTCCATTGTTACAAGTGTTTGGCAGCCTAGGAATGTGAATACTTCAGGATTGTTTTAGCACTTTAAACAGCCAACAGAGCAGGGAACTCTTCTTCAAAGATTGCAGAGTTATGTGCCTACATGACAAGCATAAAAACGCTCTCAATTAAATCTTATTTTGAGTCTCTCAATCTTACAAGACATCTCTGTTCTTATGTGCATTAGTTCTTGTAACAAATCAGCATGTAAAGCCATGGAAAGGAACCTGTTACAAACCTCACTTCATGCCAAATACAGTCTGCGGGAAGATTGCATCATTGGAGTGGATTTCACCTTGGATATTGTCTACAACATAATAAAAGGTAAATTCAACAAAGTTTTGCCATAAACCCATCTCAGCACAGGTTTAAGGTAATTTGATCTGACATCATACAGGTCAAAGCATCATATTGCCAGGAGCATCCAGCTCAATAGTAGGGGTTGTAAAATAGATAACATGGTTAAAATGCATGGTGTGAGGAATTCCAACCCCCCCCCCCCCCAACTATTCTATTTGGTATGGGCAGTCTGCTTATTTTGAGCTCCATGAATATTTTTAAGGGATTCTTGAGGAAGGTTCTAAGGAGTGTAGCTTGTGTGGCAGTTTCAATTGGCATCCTTCACAATTTCAAGGAGAGTTTATGCCCCAGTTTTGAGAAGTTTGTTTCTTGACACCCCCACATAAAGATACGTTGGATTTTGTTGTAGTCAACCACTTTGGAGGAGGCATGACATAACCACCTCATTATTTTATTATCGGTCAGTCAAGGGTTGGTTATGAAGGAGCATTATTGTATTGTTTTCATTGAAATTTTATTGTTGTAACATCTTGAAAGAAATTGTGGATCTCAACAACTCATTGCTGCTTTTAGTTGTTGAGACTCGAGAGGATTATTTTATTGTTTTCCTTGTAGGAAAAGTTGATCTAAACCACTTTATGCTCTTTTGAGATATGTTGTTGAGTAAGTTGTGGATCTAAGAAAACAATTCATCTTTTATTGTAAAAGGAGATGGAGCTTAAATCTATGTAAGGATCTGTTCTCTCCATTTGTAAGGTGTGAGTGAAAGAGCTCCCAAGCTTTGGAATAAAATTGCCTCTATTTTTGTCTAAGCTTTGTGGAATAAATGTACAACTTTGTTATATGTTTAGCATATATTCTTGGTGCATATTCGTAAGCTTATATTGAAGGTTTAGGTTGTCAAAGTCAATTTGGGTGGAACAATGCTGCTGCATTGGAAGAGTGTCCATAAACCCTCTTTGTCATTTTGCCCTTAAAGAGAAAAAAACGCATGCCCTATATTTCTTGAGAATGAAAGCATAGTTTGATTTCACAAGGCCACTCTTGGATTGATTTGGAAGTGGTGTGGTTCTTGAAGATCCTTTCCTTCCTATATCCTTGATATTTAGTTTATCAAATCTAGAGCCTTTTGGATCTTGTTTGATAGCCCAACCAGCTAATAGATTTCTTAAAGAATTTCCCTTCGAAGTTGCATGCATGACACCATAGCCCAAACAAAAATAAGGCAATGGTATTCCCTTTCATCCACCACCAAAAAATACAAAACATTTTCAAAAAACTACTTCTGTTTTCCGAGTGCCCTTGATCTCATTTTATACTACAATATCTTGAGCTTAGTTAATCATAGGGATTCCCCACCATTATAGAGTTCATATAGTAAGGCAAGGCTACTGAAGTAATAGTAGGTAGCTTGTCAAAGTTTCCCTTGGGGTCTCACAAATTGTGCTTAGGAACTTTTACAAGTGAGAACTTGGGAAGTAACAATTTGGTGCCAAAGCCAGAAACAAAGATCATTTGCCAAGGACATTTGTAGATCAACTACATTATTTAGTGACAGTTTTGCCTAAATATCTCCTATTCTCATCTTGCAACTCCATGAAAGGAAGAAAAACTTTTTTTCTTGCACATTTTGAAGACTTGTTGCTGTAGTGTAAAGCAAATGATACTGTGAAGGCATTGAAGATTCATCCCAGAAACTCCACTCCATTTCCTTGGGTATAACATATGATGGTATACCTGTTTAGATTTCAGATCAACTTCTTATCTTCAAGATTAGGAAGTATGACATTTTTAGAATTAGAATGGTTATGAAAAGATTTGCTTGATCCTTTGGAAATCTCGGGCATCCTAGGGTGTCTAAACTATTTTGATGATGATTATGAGGATTGAAGAAAAGGTATACCAAATCTCCTTGGGCATGAAGATTCACCTATGTTACATGTTGCATCGTTCATTAATGCTCTTACAAACTCAGTGTTTTCCATGAGGATGTCAAAATGAAGATGTTCATAATTTCTTTGGATTTTCTTGAAGATAAAGTGTTTGATTGGCATGAAAAGCTTGGTAAAATGGAAATGTCATCACCTGCGAATTTATCAAGGTATTCCTTAAATACTGAGTTCCTTTTTATGGAAGATACAATGTAAAGGGATTTTTGAATATTTTCAGCAACCACATGGGCTGGAATTTTTTGTAAACTTTTTGAAGTGTCTTTTTGAACCATGTATGATGACTAATAGTGCATATTTTGGACAGCATGATGAGCACATTTTTGGTCATAAATGTGTAGGTTTTTTGCAGTGTTTTGTTGTGGATGGGTTGGTGTTGAGAAATCAATGCTAGTAGGATTAGGGTTAGATTTCTCTTTCTTGATAATTACTTGTGAATTATGTTGGCTTCTTTTACTTATTTTTTATATTATCTTTCATCAAGCAATTACCAAATTATGTGTGCATGAAGATCACAAAAACACAAGACACAAGATGTAGGCACTCTGCCAGGGCAAAGCCCCTATCTAGGGGAAAACCCAGTCAAAATTTCTTCCTTCAATAGTTTTCCTTGAGACTCTTCTACCTAGACAAAGACCTCCTCCACATAAAGCCAGCCTCTCCTTCTTCGATCCAACCTTCAACCTAGCAGCAACAAGGCTTCGACCCTAGCAACTTCGACTTGGCAGCTTCTGGCATCAACAACAACTTCGACCTAGACTAGGAGACTTCGATCTCCTAAACCATCCCACATGAGAGAGAGAGAGAGAGAGAGAGAGAGAGAGGCACCAAAATTTCAATTTTCTTCTTCTCTTACACCTTGACCAAACTTGCACTCATTTTGAACCCTTCCTTCAACTTCGCACTTCTTCCCAACTTGCAGCTTCCAAAGATCGAACTATGCTTGAGAGAGAGTGAGATGTTCAAATGAAGTCGAACTGCCTTGTATATATAGCCTTCCAATGAGGTTGAATTTGCCTTCCTTGCAGCCAACTTGATCTTCTTGAGGCTGACTTGGTGTGGAGGTTACAAAAATTATTTTTGACTCAAAAATTATTCTTTTTACATCGTTCGAAAGCCCAAGAAGGGTCTCATAAAATATACAAAGACTCTATTGACTCTTTATTAACCCTAGGAGTTCTCAATGGGGACTTTGACTAATAAAATGATTACCCAAGCATGAAACCCATGCTTTAATAAGTCAATGTAACAATAATAAAAATTCTTTTGATAGATACATTTTATGAAGACCAAACCTAATTACATTTTTCAACAGTTGGATGGTAAACAAGTTCATGATAGGTTGTCATATGCCCATCTTTCATACCTTATTCCAGCCCTTTTCAATATGGGATTGACTTGGCATGTGCTAGCTTATGCTATCGTTTTTCAGGTTTTTGTATAGGCTACCATGCCTATGATGTAATCTCATATTATGATCATCATATCATGTATTTTCCATCTAATGTATACATGGTGATGACCATCTCTTTGTCTTGGTTGGTGACCATGCGCAAAGGAAAAAGTTATGGCCTTGATGAGGTAAGCACGCCGCACATGGCTCCATAGGTTGTATGATTTGACCTAGCACTTTCATTTTCATATGCTAAGTAGAATAGGGTAGGAGGAATAGGCTATTTATTATCTTGGCTTTCATTTCATTTGAAGTATCTTGGCATTCTTGGCTTATGGCTTTTATTTTTTGTAAATCCATTTGTCAGCTAAGGCACACTATGGACATTGTATGTGGTGTTTAGGGATGTGGATATGTATCCATCCCACCACATGGTTTTATTTCATTTGCTTGAAGAGTCTTCTCAACAAGTACCATTGGAGATTTTGGGTTCTCATGCACTCTTCTTCAGAAAGCATGTCCCCAAATTGGAGGCAAGTGTTACCCTTCATATTGCATGAGATGTAGATTTGTGATTTTCATCACATGACAAGGTTTTCAAGGTGACATATTGGCATGCTAATGGTCTTGAGGCATACATATTTTTCTTTTTGGTTGGAAATAGTTCATCCTAGTTAAGCATGTTAATGGTTGCAGAACCTTATACTCCATCATGGTGTTACATGGGGTGTTACACATTGGTTCAATGGCTTATGTGATGGGTCATCTTGGTGCCTAGTTTTCTCTTATGGTTACACTTGATGCTCATATGGATATTGGTGACATGCCCTTTGGTGCCATGATAGTGGCGGATGTCCCTTATATTGGTACCTTTCATATTGCATAATTTTCCTTGATGGACCATATTATTGTATGATGATACTTGCACCTTGTCTCACATGTTATCTTGGCATCAAGGTACTTACACATTTGTATGGAGGCTTAATCATTGAATTGATGTTGTATGATGATACTTGCACCTTGTCTCACATGTTATCTTGGCATCATGGTACTTACACATTTGTATGGAGGCTTAGTCATTGGATTGATATTGTATGATGTAAAAGGGCTCTTGTAGAGAAGCTCCATAACACTTGAGATGTCTATCATGCTCCTATGATGATGTTTCATCAAATAGACAATCACTTTCATGAAGCACTCACCTTGCCATGTGGATTTCATGCATATTACTTGATTTTTTAAGCACCCTAGGATTTTGAGGCGATTTTAACATGTTATGGAACTTCGTCATGAGGAGTCCGTTCACTTCATGATACACACGTTGCATAATTTTTAGGAAGAAATCCCCAAGATGATATCTGCAATCCTGGTTGGATTGGAGCAACATGATTGATACATGGACATTATCTAGTCTTTGAAGTATCTGACATGTATGAATCATCGTGTTCATTACAAAATGTTGATGTTTGTAGCTCAGGCAGGTAGTGGTACCTTTGCACATGCCTTGTGTTTAGGTGTGGAGAAGTTTCCCACATTCTCCTTAGAACACTTGCTCAAGTGTGAGAAAATTGCTAATGTAACTTAGCCTAAGTCTAACTTAGGGAAAAGCACATATTATTATGTTGGCTTATTGAGCTAAAGAAACTTAGGAAAAGTAAATAATTTACTTCAGTGATTATGTTTTAATCTTAGTTGTTGATCTCAAGTGAGGCGAGATCTAATCTCAGTCGTTAATCACTTAGGGTTAGGATTAGGGATTTAGCTCAATGTAAAGTTATAAAAGCAAGGCCAGGGAGAAGGGGAAAGACACTACAACAACACAAGATTGAGAGAGACATCTCAGTAAGCAAGTGTATTGGGTTCGAGGGAGTGCAAAGAGGCGAGAGATCTAGATTTGCAAGGAGGATGGAGAACCAATCTAGTGCAGATCTACTGGATCAAATCTAGGTTTATTTGTATTTTGTATTTTCTCAATTGGGCCATTATCCTAGGATGGGAGCCCACATAAGTTGGATCATTAATGAAAAACTTTGTTGGCCAGAACCTGTGTCGTTTTATGAGATTGGTTATTTTAAATTTTCTTTCGCTAAATTTTGTGTTAGGAACCTAGCTATGTATCTAATCAATAGATCAATTTTTTGCTAGGAATTAAGTGTTGGGTGTTTGCAAGAAAACTAACATGGTATCAGAGCATAAACTCTGAACCAATCTTGAAATCACATAAGCTAGGTTCGTACAAGATCCCCGAAGCCAAGTGCGACCATGATCACACAGGGCAAAAAAAATTTGCAAGCTAAAGGAAATCAGCTTTAAGGGATGAAGAAAATCTATACATCATTAAAGTGGCTTGGTAAAGAAAAAATTTCGATAGTTGAAATTCTATTTTTAAAGTGTTAATTTATAAATAATAATAATAATAAAATGTGTTTCACTTGTGGCCAACAACATCAGGTTATCAGAGCTACGCTAGGGCTAACAAGTTAGCAGCAGGTGCAGTGGGCCACTAAGGAGAGCATATCCACAATGGTAAATAGCATGAAATAGGTCACGAGTGGGGGTGGCAAACAACGCGACAGCGGGTCAACCCGAGGAAAACGTGGCAAGAGGAGACAACACAAGTAGGTAGCAGCGGTAGCCACCATGGAGAAGGAGAAGTCGACAGTCGAAGGCACATGCAAAGTCGAGAGTAAGAGTGGTCTATGTTGGGTGCAAGAGACACTGCATGGAGTAGTGACTGTAAGTAGCTAGCAAGTAGAGGTACAACAACCATGGAGTAAATAATGGTAGCAGCATGAGGTTCGAACCCATGGGAGTGGAGAGGCAAATCGATAGTCGAGCCTATGCAAGAACAACAACATGCAAGGCAACACTAAGTGTTGACAAGCCACCAATTGGATGTCAACAAACTGCTAGCAAGCCCTTCTGAGTTGTAGGTTCCACAAGGCCAAGAAAAAAAGCACAATGGCAACAAGTGTGTAGGCAAGAGTCGATGATCGCAGGTAGGCCATGGCTAAACTAGTGTGATAGCATGGTAGAACGCAAGGAAACCAACGTGTGTGCCAAAAAGGCAACTGCTACAGCAAAGTGCACAGGCTATGAAAGTGAGGTTGTGTGCCACCATGCTATCGAGGGGATAGCAGAAACTATGGGAGTGGTTGTACAATGTGCAAGCTAGTCATTGGAAAGGAGCCACAATTTTTTTCTAAGCAGTATTGGTAGAGACCAACCTCAAAGGGAGACCATACCGATCAAGTCATGGAAGAAGTCATCAATGATTTTCCAATGGCATCAACTGGTTTGTGGTTCGAGGATAGGTTAGATGGAGACTACAACTTCAGTCCATGGAAGGAGATCATACTGTTTGTTCTCAAGGAGAACAACCTATGGGAGTTTGTTGAAAAGCAACTCACAACTCTTTCAAATCCTACCACTCTGGCAGCCCATGAATTGAAAGATGTGAAGGCCAGATGTATCATCATGGATGGGGTGAAGGATCATGTGATCCCTCACATGTCAGGGAAGAATAGTGCCCGTGAGATGTGGACTGCTCTGATGAGCTTATATTGGAGCGACAATCAAAATTAGAAAATGGTGTTGAGGGAGAAGCTCAGTAACACCAAGATGACAGAATCATATACTATGGCATCATAACTCACTAGGATCCAACAAGTTTGAGATGAGCTTGAAGTTGTTGGAGTAGCCTTTCCAAATGATGAGCTTGTAAGGACAAACCTAAGCAAGTTTTTGAGACCCTAGGCTCCATTTGTAATTGACCTTATAGCAAGAGAACATCTACCAGATTGGAAAAAACTTTGGGATAACTTCACCCAGAAGGAGCTCTAGGAAAAATCCTTGTCCAGAGGATAGCAAGACAGTGGGGATGATGAGAACCTTGCTCTTTCCAATTAGGCAATGAGGAGCAAAGATCCGTAGCAGGGGTGATGAGTCAACCTTATAGCCAAAGAAGGATTTGACTAGTGTTTCTCTTGTCATAAGACGAGACGTTATGCTTCACACTGTCTGGAGAGGAAGAAAAGGGGAAGGGCACCCAACCAGTTGTAGCTGCATTGAAAAAAGGGCAGGAGGAGTTTGCTAAGAAAGTTGAGACAAAATCTGCACTTGCTTCCTACCTTACCTCTAGCACATTAACAACGAGGATGTCATTGCTAGATAGCGAAGCCACACAACATATGACAGGAGCATGAGAGTAGTTCACCAACCTGACCAAGTGGAACTCATAATTGGATGTGAAGTTAGGCATGGATGCAAAGCATACAACTATAGGGGTTGAAACAATATTATTCCAACTAGAGTCAAGTGGTAGGATGAATGTGAAGGACATGCTATGGGTGTCAAAACTTAGGTAGAGTTTGCTCTCAGTCTCAATGATCAAGAAGAAGGGGTTTGGTGTAGCATTCCAAGATGGATGGGCATTGATCAAACCCAAGGGATCTAGCTTAGATAGTGGCCATGTCATCAGAATTAGAGAGAGCAACCTGTATAGGCTAAAGGGCTAGCCTATTTGAGCAACAACAGGAAGCAGAGTCATAACAGAGAACAGGGAGTAGGTATCTTTGAAGGTTGAGCAACTTAGAGGGAGTTAGCCTTCATGTTCAAAAGGGGAGAAGTAGTGAATATACTCTTCTAATATGTTAAGAAGGTCTCTTGGTACGAGATGACCTTATAGAATATCCAGAGTAGGAAGCTTCTAGGAACAAGTTCACAGGGAGTGGGTCTTCCAGGATGATGGCAGGAAAGTCTTCTACTTCAGACTGAGCAGCCATGGCGGTAGATGCAAGTCCAAGATCGAAGTCTATCCTCGGTGGAAAAGGTACCTCCCTTGCTAAGAGGGAGGGTTGATGTTTGTAGCTTGGGCAGGTACTTCTGCACAAGCCTTATGTCTAAGCATGTGAAAGTTGCCCACGTTCTCCTTAGAACACTTGCTCAAGTGTGAGCAAGTTGCTAATGTAACTTAGCCTAAGTCTAACTCAGGAAAGAGCACATATTAGTATGTTGGCTTATTGAGCTTAAGAAACTCAAGAAAAGTAAATAATTTACTTTAGCAATTATGTTTTAATCTTAGTCGTTAATTTTAAGTGAGGTGAGATATAATCTTGGTCGTTAATCAATTTGAGATTAGGGTTAGGTTAGGGATTTAGCTCAATGTAAAGTTATAAAAGCAAGGTTAGGGAGAAGGGAAAGACACACTACAACAACACAAGATTGAGAGAAGCATCTCAATGAGCAAGTGTGTTGGGTTCAAGGGAGTGTAGAGCGGCTAGAAATCTAGATTTGCAGGGAAGATCGAGCACTGATTTAGGGTAGATTTGCTGGATCACATTCAATTTATTTGTAATCTATATTTTCTCAATTGGACCATTATCTCGAGACGGGAGCCCACATATATTTGGATCATTAATGAAAAGTTTTGTTGGGTAGAATTTGTGTGTCATTTTATGAGATTGATTATTTTAAATTTGATTCCACTAAAACTGTGTTAGGAACCTAGCTATGTATATAATTAGTAGATCAATTTTTTGCTAGGAATTAAGTGTCAGGTGCTAGGTTTGCAGGAAAATTATATAAAAGAAGAGCATTGAGACTTAAAGCTAAAATATTATATGGTTCACGAGGGTTTGGGTTGGAGAAAACTAGAAGGATTGGTCCCGAGATGTGTAGATGATGTGGAAGCTCGAAGGTTAATGACAAAGTTGCACATGGGATTGTGTGAAGAATGTTCCCTGGCTTAGACAACGACACACAAGGATAGTATCGACTAAACATATTTGTTGATGTTCAGAAGTTTGTTATAGCATGCTAATAGTATAAATATTTGCAAGAAGGAAACAAATGGCACCCTTACCTTTGCAGTGTGAGATCGTAGAGGCACCCTTCTAGTAATGGGGTTTGGACTTCATTGGGGAGTTTAAGGATAACTCTAGCAACAAGTTCAAATGGATTCTTACTTCGATGGATTAATTCACCATATGGATTGAGGTGATACCCACAAGGACAATAACCAATGGTGTGATCGAAGATTTTCTAGAAGATAAGATAATTACAAGGTTCAATGTCCCAAAAAAAATTACAATTGACAATGCTAAAGCATCTAGTTTGGTAGAGTTATCAACATTTTGTTTCAACTATAGCATTGTCACATCCCATTCATCTAATTATTACCCACAAGGGAATGGCTTGGCAAGGTCAAGCAACAAGAATTTGATGGCTATTATTAAGAAGAATATGGGTGGCAACAAAAAGAATTGGGACAGTAAGATCAAATATGCTCTATGTGAAACAAAATAGCAAAGAAACAAGATATAGAGAGAAGCCCAATTTAGTTGGCATATGAGATGGAGGTTACATTGTTGATCCAATTGAAGATCCTTGTATACCAATTATTACTGTTGCCTCAAAATCTTGTGGGCCTTGTGAGAGGCCTCACAAGAAAAAGGCCAAACCTTGTTGCAACAATGAGGGAGATTGCCACCGTCACCTCAGCAATCTTCCTCCAACTCTATGGCCTCCTAGAGAGAGAGCAAAAATGGCCTAAAGTTTATTGATATATAGCAACAAAGGAGTTTCTAAGCACATATGAGTCAAATATATGATCAACAAAGGAATGAAGCAAAGCCTCAGATTAGGCCTTAGGTTGAAGGCTTGAATCCCTAACAAGGATGACATCAACCCTCCTAAGGTAGGTTTAACCATGGAAAAGGGTAGATTTTGAGTTAAAAGGGTCAACAAGGTTAGACTCAAGTTTTATTACCTCCAATGTTCATCTACAAGAGCCCTACTTGAATTCGGCCCAACAAAAATGCCCTAGAAGCTTGCCTTGAAAGGCTCCCAAATAAGAGAGGGAAATTATTGAAGTTTTTGATTAACACAAAGGTTGGCAGTACCTAATCCTACATAGTTGATGCAGTATTTAGGGCTAATTCAAGAGATAATGCTTGGAGGAAAGGGGGAAACCTCTTGTTTTCACTTGTATAAATGCTAACTATCCTTTTTGTGAGGGGATAAATTAAATAGGGGAAGCTCACTAGAGAGACTCCCATGGATTTCAAGGAAGATATATTTAACATGCAATAATCAACCAAGCTTTATCATAAACAAAATAATTTGCATTTAGACATGGAACAAAGAAAAACCCCAACAATAATTAATAACATGTAAAGCAATGAAAAAATTGCAATAAGCTTACAATTATTTCATGAAAAATCCTTCTTTCAATCTTGTTACCACTCAAACTAGCAGGGGTCCTAGGAGGGGATCCTATAGACCAACTATTAGGTCAAGGGGCAACAACAGAGCGATAGCCCATTGTCACCTCAGTTAAGGTTCCCTTCTCTTTACGGACTTTCACTGATGGGAGGAAGAGGAATCACAATGATGAATAGATCAATGATCGGATAAGGAGTGATTCATAAAGCCTATTCAAAAGAGAGATTCAATTAAACAGCTTACTTGCTTGAGAAGCAAGGTGATAGGCTCTCTAGGAAGGGCTAAGAGGACAACCTGAGCCTAGGTTTAGAGGATATGCCTTGACAAGGGGCTTCCTAGACTTAAGGATCCTTATGGAGAAACAGATTCTATGTATTACTTGTGGAATTTGAGTTATAAAGTTGTGGGACCACAGAGAACCCAAGTGGACCCAAATTAGATTAAGAGTATGGAGTTGATCGACCAAAGTGGGGCCTAACCTATTTAGGAAAGAGAATAGGATCAAAGGACTAACTTTCTTTTGAAATTTCAATGCAATGATCCAAATGACGACACTAACCCAAATCAGCCTAGGGAGAGAAATGATCCTCAAGCTAGGGTTTGCGAGATCTCGGGATTCCATTGTCGAAGTGTGCTCAAATTTGGAGGACCCCTTAAGAAGACCCCAGCACAATTGTGGACCAATTTTTAAGTTGTTTGGATGGCTACAAAAGATTTCGCTTGATGCCCTAGATGACCCTCTAGGGTTAGGCCTAGAATTTGGAAAAGTGAAGAAAAGAGAGGTAAATTTGACCACCAAAGGGATACGAGAATTAGTGCCTTATTGCTTGGGCTTAATGGAGTCAAGATACACATAGATCAAGAATTTTCGTGAGCTAAGGAGCCCTAATTGATCTTTGCTAGCCTCTCCAAGGGCAACAACTAGGTCAATAGGGATTTATACTTCAAATTTGCCAAAGAGATGAAGTTTCAAGGTCTTTCAACCTAAGAGGTACCTCTAGGAACATTCACCCAATCCCTCAAAGAGCAATGCATGCATTAAATCACTTATTTAAGGTACCAAAAGAATTTCGCATTACATTAACCCATAAAAGAATAATGATAACAATATACATGCATTTGACAAGTAAGATAACAAAAATAGCATCAAAAATTCGACTTACATGAGAGAGAATATATTCATTCATCCACTTTGCATTAGAAAGAAGCTCTGAAGACAATAGCGAAAATCCAAACATCATAGTGCATCAAGAAACTACAAAAAGTTTATCCCAGCAAAAAGTGTGAAAATATCTCAAGAGATACCAATCCAATCCAAGTGATGATGAGAGGTTAGAATGAACCTCTCTCATATTTATACAACTCTAAAGGGGATTCGATTTGCCTAATTGGCCTAATTTAGCCCCAAATAATAAAATAATACATAATAATGACATGACTTGGTGACAAGCCCACCAAGATAGCTCAATAGTACAAAGAAAAGCCTCTCAAGAGGGCAAAATAATGAATATGATGATTCATTGGGCCATGAAGGAGGCCTAATGGAGTCCAAATGTGCCAAGTTGAATGAAAAGGCTCCAAACATAGTGGACAAGGGGTTGGCCCTGTTGTCGCTTTTTCTAGCACCTGTAGCACAAGTGCTTCAGGAGATATAGAAAGCTTCCTAGAGATAGTGTTTGGGTTGATTGTAGACCAGTGCCTAGGACATCTTAAAGAGAGAAGTGCATTTAGGATTATTTGAGGGATTATGTTGCACTCCAATTGTCACGTAGTTCTAAAAGATAATAAAGGGAGACTTGGTTCAATAGCCTTTCATCAAGGTGAACTCAAGCAGATACATGGATCCAAATACAGGGGGTAAATCAGGGTAATCTCAAGGAGGAATGTCTTGTTTTAATGCCCGACACACAACAATGAGCAGCTTAATATTGAAGTTGTAGTAAAGGTGATGAGGGGGACAAAAAGGAAGGAAATAGATGCATCGGGTTGTAACCAAGACAGAATCCTAAGCAGCAATGTTCCAGCAAAAGGATGGAAGGCATAAGAGATGGAATGACAGGAATTGCGGAGCGCGAATTAAGGTTTCATGTTCTATAGCTCATGGATATACATATCACTAATCAACATATGTAAATTTGTGCTCTTAAAGGTACATAAGTTAATCTTTAAATAACACAAGTACTGTTACTACTTAGCATCATACATATAACCATGAGAGAAAGCGACCGACATCTTCATTACACAATTTTAGTAGAAGAGAAACATACATGAAATGAGATTTACAGAGGGGAAAACATACTGCTTACAGCCATGATTGGAATCACCAAAGAGTTTCATTAATCCTCAAAATGAGCCCAATATACCAATCCATTACATTTAGTCATACATCGCTCGAGTCCCTCTGAACAGGCAATTAGAACCAAAGTGGAATCACAGAATTTAGACCATCACGGGTGCAGAATTCTGGAACCTCTATTAAGTGTTTCTTCCCTCTATTTATAAGGAGAGGGGGAACTTTGAATCAACAGTGACAAAATATCTCAGCCAAGGGCCAATTGTCCAATTGACTAGCTGCCTTGGCATGTGATAGCTCTGTGGCCCAAAATGATTGCAAAGGATTTGATTCCTTTCTTGAAAATACAAAGAAATTACAGAAGAATTGAAAAAGGAAAACGGAAAGATGATGGAGGAAGTATCCCTATGCCATTTTTAAGATTACCCCTGATCAGGCCACGTCTTTGCCTTGGTGTGCTTCTCCTGCTGCTCGGCCACTTCTTGTCACTTTCGCCTTAACTATTTGACTTCACCACTCTCTGGAGTTGGTAGCGATCAACTGTGTTTACTTCTCACAGAGCAGAAGCAAAGATTGTCTTGGCAGTCCTTCATAGTATGACTGAGTGAAGCTCCATGCTGAGCCATTAAGTCTTTCTGAGTCCCATATCTCCATTTACTCTCTGAATTCATGCAAGTGAAGCAGTCAAATTCATTCCTGTGGCTATTGTTGTCCTAAGTTTCTTGTTACAGAGGCTTCCACAAGATCAGCCCATATCGATTTCCCAATGCTCCATGCCTTCATTCAATGCCTCAACTACCGACCCATTCGCCTTCAAAGCTTTGTACCATACTATCAGAACATCACTACATCGAGACTTTTAGTCTTAAAACATTACAAAACAGTGAGCTACGATGTCGCTTGGCCCCCTTTGGTTTAGCGC
>APFE030149027.1:22502-58122 GCA_000404065.3 Pinus taeda
TGCGTACTGGTAAAGGACTGCACCAGTACATTGTAAAAGAAGTTTCTAATTTAAAAGGAAGATAGAGACGAATTGCAGTAGGTGGTTTTCACCCACATTGGGTTTCCACCTTATATCTTGTGTTCTTGTGTGCGATTGTCTTTCTGCTCTGCTTTAATGTTTCTGGTTACTGGTTATTTGATTCTAAAATATAGATTAACAATCAACATCAGAAAGATAAAGTAAATTAAAGGTTTGCATTGTATACGCGGGTTTTCTTTTGCATAATTGCGTATATACGCGGGTTTGATAATCTGAAGTAGCGTATATCAGTTGTTTTTTTTGAAAAAGGAATACTTGTCTTGATAATACTGATTCACCCTCCCCTCTTAGTATTATTTCCAACACTTTATTCAAGTAAAACCACGTCAGTTGGAATAACCCAATAGTGGTCCATAAGGGGGTAGGATTTCACTCTTGCGAGACGACTCTGGGTTTTGGGTCTTGGATTATTAACCTATTTCCTTACGTCCAAGGAAAACAAGCTCTTAGCCAAACAAAAATAGTTTTAAAACATACTCGAGACCCTTAAAACTTTAACTATTATCCTCAAACTTTTAAACTTTAACTTTAAATCTTTATATTTCTTAAATTTCAATTGGAAATAAAAAATAATATATAAAATTCAACTCGATTAGTACATTTTTAAGTATGAAACTTTAGTTCTAAATCTATATAGCTAATTGTTAGAGCTTTATCTCTTATCCTTAAACTTTAAATTTAAATCTTTATATTTCTTAAATTTCAATTGGAAATAAAAAATAATATCCTTTTAGTGCATTTGGTAGGGTATTTCAAAGTTGTGTTTGGAATTTATTATTTGTAATCCTAGGGTTTAACACAATTTTAGAAATTGAAAAAATATCTTAAAAAATCGAAGTATATAATATTATAATTATAAAATATAGGTATGATATATAATTGGTAAGAATAATATTTGGATATTAAAATAAAATAATTTTTAAAAATAACTTTTGTAAGAAATATATATTATAGTAACATAAAAATATGTTTATAAGTGAAAAATTTATATTATATATTATTATTATTATTTAAAATTAAGTAGTTATTATTGAAGATATCTTTGATTAGGCTATTGGATAAAGAGCCAGTGGTATGTGGAAGTCTGCCACTTCGCTGCTTCTCCTTGCATTAAAGAGGAAATGTAGTGTGGCTGCCCTACACTTTTCACTTTCACATGCCAACAACCTCACTTGTATACAACACTACAATGGTAGAATTAATCTTCGCTGGGAGCTCACACATTCCCTGTTGCGACCTTGAGTTTTTTTGCTGTGTAAGTAGGGAATCCCTGTTGCAGGTGGGAATTTTCCACTGTGGTGTTGACATTTCTATTTTACCGGGCACTAAAGGCCTTAGTCCCTCGAGAGTGGACTCCGTTAACAATTTTAACTCTATAGGAATTTGCATTAGGTGCAAGGAAAAAGTTGTAAAGGGAATTTGATTGAGGATTCACACCGTCTAGGAGAAAGGATGGTCTGTAACACTACTTCTTTGATCCCAGTGGGATGTCAAGAAACATGTAACACTTCCTATGTCCAATCTTTTTTAGGCTCTGAGTTTGTTTCTCTATACATGGTGGAATTTAGTGTTTGGTCTGTAGGGCGATCTAGTGGCATTTGAAACTCTCTGACTGCTCTAGTTTTGTTGGTCTTTAATCCACACATGATGCCTAACCATGACTTCGCCTTTTCACATATGTTGTCTCATTCCATCCCTCCACTTGTTTGGGTCCAATCCTTAACTGCCTTCTCAACTTTTCCTTGGTTGAGTTTTGTTTGGATTATTGGATTTTACCTCCTCTGGAGTCTTTTTTATTTTGTAGTTGGCCTTCTCTTCACTGCTATGTCATGTCAAAGAATGAGATCTTAGCGGGGGTGTGGAGGTCGTGGCCCTTTAGGAAAGCCCCAAGCCCAAACACAGTCCCGATATCTCACTACCATCTTCCACTCCCCCCCTAAAATCTAGGCCGAGATTTGTTAATTGGAAACCTTAACCACCAATGATCGCTAGGTCTACTCTGAATCATAGATCCAAATTGAAGTTGTTAGCCGGGTGTCTGATCTTGGTCACACCAGGGGAAGGCATAATCAATAATTTACTTCTATTACTCTTCATTGGAAAATGAAGACACTCCTGAGTCGAGTGCTCAAAGAGAAATATGAGGATAATTATGAGATCATTGCATGCCTTAATGAAATTCAAAGGTCCAATGCCACTAACACTCTTGCTTGGTTAGCCTTGATGCTCGCTTAATGCATATTGAAGGCCATCTCCAATATGGTCTTAAACATCCAACATGCTCCAATGCACAAGACTCGACCCCAATAACGTCCTCTGACAAATGATGATTGTTTAAAGCTCTTGGTTAAAGTTTTGGTTTCAAAATTTTATTTTCTTAGTTAGATCTATGGCTAGGATAACTGACAACTGTTATGTTGTTATTTTGTCAAACTTCTCAGACAATGGTTTATTAGGCAACCAACTAGAATAACATTTAGCTTTAGAAAGTTTCAATGTTAGGTCTATAAGACAATATCCCTCATCACTGTCGATTTTGTTTCCTTTATGGTAAACCATGATAGTGAGTAGACAAAACTTTATTTTTATAAAGCAATGGTTACGATTCAAAAGAAGTTAAGAAATAGAAACAAGCAAACAACTAAACTATTTTATCAAAATTATTTAGGAACTACGCCTTACCTTAATCATAAAACAACTTATTTATAATAATTACATAGACAATGATTTTTTATTTTATTTAAAATGTTTAATCCTTGCCATAGAAATAATCATGCCCCCTATTTATTAACCAACCAAGCCTCCATTAAAAGGGAGCTTTTAAAAAGTGTACTTAAAAATGGTTAAAAAAAGGGGTCATAAATGAAGTACTTGTAATTTTAAAAACATTGATAAAACGTAATTTTGTAGAGGTTATATTGTAGACTCATTATTGGTGGTTTGGATATCGTGATTATACTTTTTTTTGACTATTTTTTTTCAACAAGAAAAAAACTAACGATTTTATATATTTATATAAAAGTGTTTATATCAACAAAATTTTACGTATTGTAAATTTTGTAATTCATTCACAGATAACAATATCATCCATCCATCTCCCATATATCAAAATAAGGACATATCACCATATATATCAACAATCAAAACTGATATCCCAGATACCAAAATACACTACCAAGATGTCCTAAAAAATGCCAAAAGATAAGAGACACACCCCAAGGAAATCAACAAAAAGGAATTTGGCTAATAGCTATCAAGCCCCCAACAACAAATTCTTCTACAAAAGTAGTCCCTAATTGTGCCTCTAAACATTTTTTTAAAAAAGCATCCGCTTGCCCATTTAATTCTCTGAAAATATGTTCTATATTGATATAACTGAAAAAGTTATACAATCTTTATATGCTCTACTTCCAATAACTTAATAAAACTATGTCCAAATAATAATTTCCCTTAATCCATTCAACCACTGCTTTAAAATCTCCAAATATTTATAGAAAGTCCAAACTAAAATATTTTGCAAAAAATAAACCCCCTAAAGCATATATTTCAGCTTTGCGTATTAGAGCCACCTCCACATCCCCACTATAGCCTAAAAATATGTAATTCGTCCAAAGTTATCACCTCACTGCATTCACAAGTAGATAATTTAACAGCCCATCAAAATATTTTGCATGTACCCCACTTTTTGCAAGTACCCCAAGCATCATATAACTTTTATTGGTAAAAGAAACATCTTCCTTTGAAATTGTTTTGCAAGAAGTTTGCGAGTAAATTATACACTTGATTGAGGTAAATTTTAAATATATTCTACATTTTTACTACACTTCGTGAAGTCATTTGGTATATTGTAGGATAATTGCTTTGACACATAGAGTGGTATATATTGAGTATATTTTTACTGAGACTAAGATGATTTGAAAGGGTAACTCGCGCTATTAGAACAAGATCATTGCAGTAAATATTTGCTTTTTACTACATAAAAAGATGTGCATAATTAAACTAGTTAGAATAAATTTTAAACAATGTATAATAAGTTAAAAAAATTGATAAACCATAAACATGATTATTCAAAATAAAATTTAAATGATATTAATGACATTAAAATGTTCATAAATAAAAAATTGGTACTATATTGTAAAATTAATACACCATGATATTAATGACATTAAAATGTTCATAAAAAAAAATTAATACCATATTGTAAAATTAATACACCTTAAATATTTTGTTGAGATAATAAATGAAGATAAATAAAATAATATGGTTTATGCCCAATGTCCATCGGGAAAAGTCTTTAAAACTAGCCCAAAAACACTTATCCATAGGACGCTACGTAATCATAATAATAATGTTGATGGAAGTAAAATGTTCATACATAGATAATGAATGAATATGGCAGTGATTTAAATACATTATAAATAAAAATAAATAAAGATAAATAAAATAATATATTTTATGATATAATTTTTGAAACTAGTTTAAGAATAATATTAATAGGGTTTTAAAAATTATGTTTGTTGATAATTATTTTTTATGTGGTTTATGGAATTTAGGGATCAGTGATTATTATGTCTAATAATTGTATCAGGTAGATCCATTAAAATGGATCACTTCTTAACGACTCAACCATAGAACCTGACCCTAAGAGTGTCGAGAGAATTGAGCCTAATTGTATCAGGTAGATCCATTAAAATGGATCACTTCTTAACGACTCAACCATAGAACCTGACCCTAAGAGTGTCGAGAGAATTGAACCTACGACCTCTCAATAGCAAAGGTTTTTTAACAACATGGACTCAACCAATTGAGCTAACCCTCAAGGCTTATACTTATTGATAATAATATAGTCATTATTGAATTAGTTCAATTAACATAATAATTGAAAATATGGGTGAAGGTTTTCAATTGCATATGGATTCAAACTAGACCTCCACCTATAAATTATCAAACTAGAATAATGTCCTTCAATATTGATCATCATTCTAGTGATTTTGACTTGAAATTTAACCTATTTAAACTTAAGGAATCTATTATTTAACAATTAAATATGGCCAACGATCTCTCACTTTGTTATTCACTAAGTTCTAAAGTCTTAATTCTGAGTCAATCCTATCTTTAACTAGATATTCCCGACTTAGTTCAACACCATTCCACATTTTTATTTTTCAAGTGACATGTACTTCGACAATGTATCAAGAAGCATTTATATAGTAGTATGGAGCCTTAAAAAAACGAATTAACTTCACCACCTCTTTAATAAAGTGGTAGTGCATGTCAATATGCTTTGATCTTGCATAATATTATAGTTTCATCAAAAGTGCAATTGAGAGTTGATTCACATGGAAGACCACACTTGACTTCTAGGAAACTAAATTCAATTCCCAAGAAGTTGAAGAACCTAGACCACTTTCATGTTTTCTTAAGTTGTAACCATGCATTTGGACTTTCTATTGGAAAATGCAACATATTTTTGCATCTTACTACATTAGTTGAATGCACCTCCAAATTGCTTGAGGCATATCTAGTAGTTTACCTTTGATGTTTAACATCCATACATAATGAAAATTTTTGTAATTAACCATCCCATGCTTTTGGTCACCAAGTTTACCATAATAGATATGGATCCTTTGAGCCCTATAATTATTAGGAAATTTAATTTACCAAAGTTAAACACCCATTTTAAGATTTCATATATATGTTAACTAACCACTTTTACTGCATGAGAAAATGGAATTCATGGCATACGTCAACATATTTAAAGGAATATACAATATTCAACATTCAATAATCAACATCACTTGCTCAATCAACATTGGTGTAGTTGACCATCTCATGCTCTTGAACCACAAGGTTACTTTAGTAGATACTAATTTTTGGATCCCTATAATTATTAAGGAATCTTCTTGTCCAAAGTTAAAAAATCATTATTAGTATTTCTCATACATTGATTAACCACTTCCACTACACAGGAAAACGAAAATAACTAATAGAAAGTTTCCAACCACACTCTTGGCATTTTTTAGAGTGAAAAAATAATGGGAATGGATACATAATGGATATAATGGTGGTGGCTTATCTAAGATAATGGATGTAACAACCATTATTATTTGAAAAAATATCATAACTAAAAGGAGAAAAGCTCCTTTTATAATTCATGTTCAAGAGCGACCTACTGCCATAAAGTGGTTTACCCCTTTTCTCATTTTCCCCAGTTATTATTGACCAGTACCTCTTTATTTTTATCAAGCTTGAGGAGGATAACATATGCTTGTTGTATAATTCCATCGTTCGGGTGAATCCATCACTATGTGATGTTTTAACGAGTCTAGCGAACATGAAACTCGGTCTTATCATGATGGACAAGTTTGTCCCTATTTGATGTTTTAATGAGTCTAACAACAATGATAACTAGGTCCTTTTCATGTTTAGAGAGTTTGAAAAGGGACAAAAAGAAAACTCCACAAGTTCTTTTTCGTATATTTGTCTCTCAAGTCCGAAAAAGCGTAAAACAATACAAGAGAGAACCTATTGACCATGTTCGATCAATGTTCGATCAACGTATTCCTTTTTTGTAAATAATATATCTCAGTCCAGAAAAGGGTTAAACTTTTACTGAGTAGATGTTGTTTCCAATCCGTTAACGAGATGAAAAGGACAAGCGGTTGAAAATCTTTCATATTTCGAGAGTCTGAAAAGAGCTTAAAGAGGACTCCAAGGGGTTCCTTTTTCGATGTTTAACAGAGCTCGAAAAAGAGATAAAAGTATTCTCTATGGTCAAGGTACAATTCACGATCGTGCACATCAAATTCTGCAAGTCAGCTATAAATATGTTCAAAGCAACACAAAACGGATTAAATATACCAGTTTCATTGGCAAAAATGGGTAAATACTAAAGTTTACTCAATTAATGCTCATGAAATAAACATAAAAACAAGAATTTACCATGTTATTTTCACCATTTGATATTTACCATTCAGTTTATGCTCTGACCCTATCTTTTACCTCGACCTTCAGCAACTAATTGTGCAAGATTCTGCGGATCATTTCTCGTGCCGCCCAGACCAGGTAGGAGATCTACCCCTCCTTTTTCTTTTCATGTCATTCTTTTACAGTTTCATGCAAATTTTTTGGGTTTTTAGGGCCCTTGGGGTTAGAAAATTTCACCTTGGGATCACTGCACTGGAGATCACCCAGACAGAAGGCTCGCTACACTGCAACGCACTTTCTCCTTGCCTGGGCTGCATTGGGCGAGTTTCACAAGCTTGTTTCACCAATTTGGCTGAAATTTTTTCTAGTTTTTTGCATGAAAAGGATCCTAACTAAGCTTATGGTTTGATTTCAGGCTTTCATCGGATCAAAATGTATATTACTTGATGAGAAAGAGAGCATGAAGAATAAGACATGGTTTCCCTAAATAATCCGGGTAAAGTTGAGGCCCTTAAAAACTGTGGGTTGCTCAAATACTTCAGGTTGTCCGGAATGAGGCAACAATTAGAACTATTGCAGTTCTTAGTTCATGCATGGGTTCCAACAGATCATGCTTTTCACATAAGGGACAAAGTGGTCACTATTATGATCAATGATGTTTATTTTCTTACAGGGTTGTTGAGACGTGGTGCTCCCATATCTCTTTCAGGTTCCTCCTGTGGAGGGGAATCAGTGAGGGACTATGTTCAACAATTCTATTGGCTAGGTACACATCCTAGCAAGGACGGAAAGATAATCATCAAAGATATTCGTGATTTTCCTTTGAGAACAATCCTTTTCACCATCGCAAAATTGGAAGGTAGTGTGACACTTCATATGGCGAACGGATCATATATGCAATATGCACTTGAGTGTCTTGAGCCAACTTTATTCAATTGGTGTGAGGCAGTACTTTCTTCACTGAAAGAACAACTGACAAAGGTAAAGAGTGGTAAGACCAAGAATTTTAGCTATGGATCACTCTCAACTGCTTTTACCTTACAGAGAATTCCAATGATGCAACCCCAACATGTAACATTGGGTGTAGCTAGTCTTAGAGATCCACGAAATGCAGAGGTGGGTCGAATTGATGGCTAGACATGCTGGTCAGTCATCGATTACATTTTCTACTGCATTCTTCAGTTGGCTCAATCGACAACACATTGTCATCGAGGAGCATCCATACGCATAAAAGGATTTTCGTGGAGATCCAGAGTTGAGTCTACCAGTGGGCGCTTAATGGGGTGCTATAGGTAAATTGTTTTTTGACCAAATGTTTTTTGATTTTTAAGTTTCTACATGTTTTTGTGTTTGATGTTTCCAAGACTAAACTAAAATCGTTCTCATGCATGCAGATGTTGGTACTGTTTGACCTATGAGACACCAACAGGAGGTAGGTGGACCAACGTGAAGAAATGTCGGGAGAGCAGTTCTCCAGGATTTGGATTTGGCCGAGACATTGGCAGAGTTGTAGGATCATGTAGAGGGATTAACCCTTGGTATTCCGGATGTCTGGATGGAGGAGTTACCTATGAGGTTGCAGTACCATACTATTGGTGTTCCTGGTCGTTGGATGTGGCTTTTGCGCATGATAGCTCAGGCTGTGACCTGTTATCATGAGCATCACTAGGTCTACTTAGGATGATTTTTACATACATTTTGAGTTTTTAGGTCAGATGACCAAACATGTCTTGGACACAAATTTTGTAAAAACTTTTAAAACATCTATCTACTTTTACTTTAAAGAGTTAATATTATATATATATATATATATATATATATATATATTATATATATATATATATATATATTATATATATATAATATATATATATATAGTATATAATATTCTTATATATATGGTTATATGCAATACTATTCAACTAATGATGTGAATTGAAAATTTACTTTTACATGTGTTGCAAATGTCTGTTTAACACATAGTTCGCTAATGAATCGGTTAATGTGTTAAAGTTTTTGGAAATATGTTGATATTGAATGTACTCAAAATGTCTTTCCAAAATACGAACTCTAAGGAACATACGAAGAATTGTTGGGTTTCAGACGATATAAATGTTTGTTAGTTGCAGTACAACGAGTTGTGAGTCCAGCCTAACGATGATTCGGTGAATGCCAAGTGAAATGGCATCAGAGAGAAGTTTGATCAATGTTCTATACTCAACGATATCATTCATAGAATGATTGATACAAATCCCTTGAAAACTCACTAACTCACCACTTGGAGTGAAAATGGCCCATGATGCAGAATATAGGTTCTGAGTACTGTGACTAGCACCATTGACATAACCAACAAATGGTTCCAAAGATTCCAACATCTCCAACAAATGCAAAGCAGATTACTTAACCACATAAAAACTCTAAAAGACACACTGACACACACACACATGCAATTAAAACATATATACAGTGATTTTACTACACTCAATTAAGCATGGTAATGTTTGAGGTACAACTCGTTTCGAGGCTGCGACAATGGAATTCCATCATAATCCACCAACTCATAGGCACCTTTTCCCAAAACACGCTTGACAATATAAGGATCCATCCATAGTGGTTCAAATTTTCTTGCTCCAAGTTTATCAACTTCTTGATCATAAAGCAAGACCAGGTCTCCTTTTGAGAAAATGTGAGGCTTTCCATTTTTGTCGTATTGCGCCTTGATTCATTTCTTATGCGCTTCGTTAGCCAATGCGACTTCACGATAGGTTTCATCCATATGTATGAGTTCTAAGAAATGCTCTTCTTCATCAGTAGAGTTGGGTAACAGGTCAATTGTGAGTTTGAGAGATGAAATTTCACATTGAATCGACAAGATTTCCTCCAGACCATACACCAACTAAAAGGGTGTGAATCCAATTGCATTTCTCACTGAGGTTCGATATGCCCACAAGGAAGAGTACATGATTAAATGCCAGTTTCGTTTATGAACCCCTATCATTCTTTGAAATATTCGCTTCAGGACTTTATTGGTGGCCTCAACTTGTCCATTCGCTTGCAGATAATAAAGAGTAGAACTATCATGCAACAATCCTAACTTGGTAGTTAACTCACTCATCATGTGATTGCAAAAATGCGACCCATGATCTGTAACTATAGCCTGTGGTACACCAAATCGGGCAAACACATGGTTGAAAAAGGAAAGTGTAGCCGTCTCGCCACTGTTGTTTATTGTTGGCATCACCTCGGCCCATTTTGTGAAACAGTCAATGATGATTATAATATACCCATGCCCCCTGACCGAGGTGGGGTTACATGTCATGAAGTCAATGCCCCATTTGGCGAATGGTCCAAAAACGACGACATGATGCAATGGTGTAGGTGGTCATCTAGCTTTACAGTCATAAACATGGCATGCATGATCGTTTCTGATGGAAATAATGAAATCTTTGAATATGGAAGGCCAGAAGTAACCAGCACGGATAATTCTTTGCGCGATAGCATAACCAGATAAGTTTCCACCACAAGCACCTGAATGGAAATCATTCAAAACTTTCTCGGCTTCCTCATGAGTGAGGCACCTTCATAAAATCGTATCGATACCACAACGATAAAGAGTGTCACCAATGGTCAGATAATCTTTGGCTTGGTATAAGATATGTCACTGTTGCAAGCGAGAGGTCCGAAAAGTTTGGGTCTGGAGATAAATCAATATATCTCCATAGCACGGGTTAGATGACGAAATAAGGAACAAAGACTCATCTAGAATTGATGGTTCTGAAGTCAAATAAATGGTATTCGAGGAAGGTCGCAATGGAGCTCGACGAAAACAAGAGATTTCTTTGATTTGGATTTGATGAATTCCAAATCAAATTCCTGCAAAATGACGATCCATTTTGAGTATTTTCCCCCCAGCAATTGACGTGACAAAATATATGTCATAGGGTTGCAATCCGAAATGACAATGGTCTTTCGGAGCAGGATATAGTGGCAAAATATCTGTACAGCTTGCACAACAGCCAGAGCTAACTTTTTGACGTAGGAGTACTTAAATTCTGTATCATTGAGATTGCGGCTCAAATAACATATCGGATGTTCAATCCCATGTTCTTCTTGGACTAAAAACATTCCAATGGTTGTATCTGCAACGACGAGATACATGAAGTAGTTGTTTTGATAATTTGGGGAATACATTAATGAGGATCTAATCAAGGTATCTTTAAGAGCATCAAAGGAAGCTCACGCTACCTGATCCCAATGGAAGGATATCCCCTTTTTCAATAAATGAGTAAATCCTTTAGCCATTTCAACATAATTGGGAATGAACCTCCTCGAAAAGTTAGCCTTCCCTTGGAGTCTCTGTAACTAAAGTAGATTTGGAGGTGAAGGCAAGTCAAGGATTTCCTGAAACTTAAGTGGGTTGAGTCTAATTCCTTCTTTGGACACTACGAATCCAAGCAAATGACCAGAACCAACACAAAACACCCATTTGTGTGGATTGAGTCGTATTTTGTAGTGTCGGCACCGTAAAAATATAGATCTCAAATGCTACGGGTGATCAGTCTACTTTCGTGAATGAGCAGGTAAATCATCAAGGTATGGTTGAACAATATGTTTGATGCCATGGAAGGCATAATTAATTTCCCTCTGAAATGTTGCCTCTGCATTCTTCAAACCAAAAGGGAGTTTCCTGTAAGAGAATGTGCCCCACGGACAAATAAAAGCAGTTTTAGATTTGTCCTCTGGGCGGATATTGATCTGATTATAGCCGGAAAAACCATTCATGAATGAGAATATTTCACATCCGACACATTTATCAATAATTTGGTTGATAAAAGAAGTAGGATAATTGTCTTTCGGACAAGCCTGATTAACATCCGTATAATCAACACACACTTGTATTGTCCCTTGTTTCTTCATGATAGGAACAATATTGGAAACCCAATCAGTAAGAGGAATAGGGTAAATGAAACCAACATGCAAAAGCTTTTCAATTTCTGTTTTAATGGCAACTGCCTTCTTTGGATGAATAGGACGGAGGTGCTGTCGCACTGGTTTGACATCAGGATATATTTTGATTTCATGTTCAACTATACTAGAGTCAATTCCTGGCATATCCTTATATGACCATGCAAATATATCTCAGAATTCACGAAAGAGAGTATGGTAAATATCGGTTCTGATGGAGAACAAGATTTGCCAACATGAATGTTTTCTACAATGTTAGGTTTGGTTGAAATATTGATAGAAATTGTTTCTTCGATATTTGATAGATTTCACTCAGAATCTACTATATCTATGAAAACAAAATTTGAAAGGAAATCAACAAATGAAAGGTGGTTAAGTTCATTTGAATAATATTCTATGTGATCTGGAAGATGGAAACAATCATGATAATCTTCCCATGGTTCTTCTTCCGCTATCATTGATTGGACGATTCCTTCATTAGTAGAAAATATACATGAAAAAGGATCAGAGGAAGTATGTTAGGCCCCTATACTAGTAGTGCAACCCCTTATTGTTATTAGTACAATCCCCTTATTATATTGTTGTTCTCATGTAGTTCCCATATTGTTATTATTGTGCCCCATAGAAGCCCACTATTGTTATTATTGTGCCCTTACATTATTATTGTTATGTCGGCTCTGATTATATTATGACCCCTTAGACTCCTATATATAGAAAGGAGGTCTTGTCATTTGTATCAACCACGAATTGATCATTTGTGTAATGTAAAGGAGGTTGCCCCCTCAAAGAGGCTTATTTCTAAGGCGTTCATCTATCTTTTCTATCTTTTTGTGAACTGGTTCCATAACATTTGGTATCAGAGCTTTGGATTCTATGGTTTCACTACTCCAAACAGGTTACCGTGGGATTTCCGCTATAACTATTTCACTACAAAGTTTCAAAAGCTAAGAAAAAAACCCATTTGAGACGAAATCAGTTTGAACCTTGGCTTTGAATTTCAGATCCTGTCTTGCTATATTTTCAGAGATATAGTTTGAGGAAGTTAAGGTTTTTACAGACCCCCAAATTACATTCCAAACAGGTGACCTGGGGAAAATCATCATAAATTTCCCTCTGAGCATCGGATTGAAATTTCATAAGAAGTTACAAAAAGAGGACGTATTGTAGTTTCTTGTTTACATTTTTTAGATCCAAAGGTCGAAACAATGACACATGTCATGTCGTAAAAGTTCGATTTATTGAACTAGTCTATAATCAGGTCACTATGGGAGATTTGGCATAACTTTTCCTTTGAGAATCCAATTTGGATTAGACTGGTGGTATTGGAAAGAGGATGCAAATGGCTACTGCAAGACGTGATTTTAGAACTGGAAGATCCGAAATTATAGAGTTACAGTCATTTCAAGATCGAGCTCCTAAAATCAAGAAAAAACAAGATGAGGAAGTTTGATGGCAAGGATCCGGAAATTTGGATACTTCAGATGGAGCAATATTTTGACCTACATTGTGTACCACTGTTACAAAAGGTATCTATTGCATCTTCATATTTAGAACTGAATCAATTTTTATGGTATAAAGGGCTTTGTTCTCGTAAACCACTTGTCACGTCAATTTTCACGGAGGAAATGATAGCACATTATGAGGATACAAAGAGAAACTCCTTCTTTAGCCGATTGATAAATCTCAAACAAAAGGGTTGAATGGAAGAGCACATTGAAGACTTTCAAAATTTGAATAGAGGGGTAAATTGTATTCCAGAGAAGCAAAGGATTGATGTCTTCATAGTGACTTTAAAGGATAACATTCAACATGAGGTTCGTTTTTGGGAACCTAATTCATTGGAGGAGGCATTCGATTTGGCAATAAATATTGAAAGCGAAATTATGAAAACAAGGAATCCCACCACTCATGACTATAATTATGGAAGTGTTTCTTCTCCTAGCCTTCCACAACCTACAAGGCTTACACCACAACAATTGGAAGAGAAAATAAAAAAAGGGCTTTTTTACAATTGTGATAACAAATGCACTAAAGGTCATAAGTGTGCCGAGAAGAAATTATTTTACATAGAGTATGAAGAGGAGGAAGAAAAGGATCAAGAAACATCAAAAGAAGAGGATATGGGCCAGGACCAAACCCTAGATAAAGAAGAAATGAATCTGACCATATCTTGTAAAGCATTGGCAAGAATTACCACTCCTAAAACTCTCAAGATATAAGGACATATCAAAAAGAAAAAGGTTCAAGAAGTGAAATATCACATTGATAAAGAAGAAATGAATCCAACCATATCTTGTAATGCATTGGCCAGAATTACCACTTCTCAAACTATCAAGATAGAAGAACATATCAAGAAGAAGAAGGTTCAAACAGTGAAATATTAGGAAGAAAAGTATCAATAAACATCAAAAGAAAAGGATACTCACCAGGAACCAACCCCAGAGAAAGAAGAAATGAATCTGACCATATCTTGTAATGCATTTGTCAGAATTACCACTCCTCAAACAGTAAAGATAGAAGGACAGATCAAGAAGAAAAAGGTAATAGTGTTGATTGATTCGGGTAGTACCCATAATTTTATTGATTGTAAGATAGCCAAGGACTTGAATTGCTTCCTAGATCCAACACCTGAGTGTCAAGTGACAGTTGTAGGTGGAGGAACCATAAATTTCTCCGGAAAGTGCCATAATATCCAGCTATCTATGGGAGAATATGTATTGAATAGCCCAATGTTTTCCGTTCCAATGGGTGGTGCTGATGTTGTACTAGGAGTCCAATGGCTATAATCCTTGGGTACAATAGCTTTTAATTTTCAAGAACTTTTTATGAAATTTTCTTCGGAACGAAAGGAAATTGAATTAAGGGGTATCACAGGGAAACCATGAAAGATCTTATCATAGAGCGTGCCAGACTGTGTATAAATCAAGTCCAAATATTGGGCACGAGGAATTACTTGCTCTTCAGTGACAACTCCACCTTTCGCGACATCCTCAGTGATAGATGGCAGCAAGGATTTATAAACCACTCAGTTAAAAGCCGACCAGGAACATAAGTTTTAACCATTCGACGACGACGACGCCACTCATGAATATGATTAGAGATATGAGTAGTAGTAGTCTGTTTAAAGTTGGTTAATAGTTCCGTTCCAATCTCATATCGTATGGGTAACTGGAAGTGGGTTAAAAACGTGGTAGCTAAGGTAGTGAAGTTATCAAAAGAAGCTCGTGGTAACTCAATGTACCACTTGGCAGCCAGACCAGTAAACGTTCTATGGAAAAGACGTAGTCTAACTAAATCATCATTCAAGGAGTTTGATGAACACCATAAATGAAAAGTCATGACATGGTTGGATGGGTCTTCTCCAGGGTTTCCATTGAATTTTGGAATATTGGAAGATAATTTATGAGGAATCACCGGCCACCAAGGTGCATAAAGAATTGGGTCATTGGTGAGCCGGTTTAGATCTGGTAATTCAAGTGTCACAACGAAAGGAAACTAGCTATTAAGGTCAAGTTGAGCATATCCAGGGTAAGATGAGATTGCCTGGGCAATAGGCCTTTGCATACCTGCATAAGGAATCTGCTGCTGGTAACCTTGATAAGGGTAAGTTTGTTGAGCAAACCTGGCATAAGGTTGTTGTTGAGCACCGAGATACATTTGCTGTTGTCTAAACCCAACATAGGCTTGTTGACCAGGACCTGGATAAACTTGTTGCTGACCAAACACAACATAGGCTTGTTGACCAAGTCCAGGTTGAGGTTGGTATTGCTGGAATTGCTGATGTTGTTATTGGGGCTGCTAAGGTTGTTGGAGCAACTGTTGTTGTTGTTGATTTAACGGTTGTTGCCCACCAATGTAAGCTTGACCAGGTTGTGAATACACTAAACCCGTGTAAGTTTGAGTCATTCCAGTAATAGATAAACTAGCCTGAAGTTGTTGGACTTCAGACACAAGTGGTTTTTGTAAAACTGCCTGAGAGGGTTGAATCTATACACCTAAAACTTGGGGGTCTAAGGTTAAAGGGCCAGCTTGCACAAGTTGAGATACAACAATCTGAGCTTGTGACTGTAGTAAAGCTGTAACAACAGGTGTTGTAGGTATGGATGAGACATATTGCATAGGTTGTGATGGATACACAAGCCTAGGTTGAATGAACATTGTTGGCTGCCACTGACAGACAATCATCCAAGCTGACCTAAAGACGATGGCATACCGACATATGGTTGCCCCCCAGTAAATGGAGGATAAGGAGAATGTGCATATTGTTCTCCATATGGGGGTAGTCCAATGTAAAATGGATACATAGGACGGTAACCAGATGAACCAAATTGATATGAACTTGATAGGTCCAGCTGTTCGGTATCCGTTAATGAAGAACCAGATAAAATTCCAGTAGAGGACATTGGTGAAGAGCAAGGGCTAGAAGCAACACCTGAGTGGGTTCCCAATAAATATTGGTAACCTAATGGGACAGATGAAACACCATACAAGTGTGACTCAGGTGTCGTAGTAAACATTGAAGAGGTTGCGACATAAGATTCTGTTGTAGCTGTAACAGATGGTACGGTGTGGGATGTTGACTCTGCCATAGTAAAATCTCGAAATAATTTTCCTAACGAATCAACGGGTGTCTGAAAGTAATCAAGATCAAAAGGAGCAGTAAAATGAGGAGTATGAGGATACGGATACAATCCAGTTCCAAAATGGAATGGAGTTCTGGGTGATTCTACCTCAGGTTCCTCTTCTATCGAAATCAAACCAGGTGGAAGAATTTCATCGTCTGGTCTGTAATAGATTTCTGGTATTTGTTGCTGAGATAAAGAGGAAGTCTCGACAGTTATAGATGTCTGGTGATGTACCAGTCGATCTTATTCTGGTAAGGTAACAACTTCTGATTGTTCAACCGCAAGATCCAAATGTTTTGGTAAAAGAACAAGTTCAGGTTAGACTTCTTGAACAACTTATGGTTCAGAAGTAACTTTTGATTGAGCAATGATAGATTCAAGATTAAATTCTGGTTGAACAAATTCAGGTTCAGAAGTAATTTCTTGTTGAACAACTTTGGGTTGAGAATCAACTTGTTGTTGAACAACTTGGGTTACTGTTTCACTAGATTCAGTTCTAGTTTCCTCAGGTAATTGTGGAGATTCCACTTCAGTAACAGATGTGCCAGTAACTGTAGGAGTAATTGGGGTCACAGTACTTACCAGTATAGGTGTTTCTGGTAATTCAGATGAAGAACCAAAAGTTTGTAAAGTACTGGATCCAGTCAAATGAGACCATTTTGACCGGATGGGTGTAGCTTCGGGCGATAAACACAGTTTACTCGCTGCTCTTCGCGAATGAAGGGGTAACGGTTGATTTTCCTCCACGATTGCTGATTGATTTTATTACAAAAAAGAAATAAACAAAAAGGGGTAAGCTAGGCAAAAAGGTTTACGTACTTTCGGTGTATCAAAGTGTACAAGGTGGCTGACTCGGTTACGTAAGGATGGATAGAAACCTAGTGTTTTCCTCCCATATATACCTAAAAGTACATGGAGGCCCAATCCGTATTAGCGCTATCTAATGAGAAACCGCACAGTGAGAGCATTCCTTTATACTTTACGTACTGTAACACTGACCTATATACCTAAGGGTACGTGGATGAGCTATGATATACTTCACGTACATGGGATGAGGTATCACACTTGGAATGTATCACAGAAAAATTAGCGACAACTGCGATGTTTTACGACGCTGGAACATGTCTCTAGCCTAGAACCTATAAATGTTTTGCGTTAGGTGACAATGCTCCATTAGGTTAATTGATGTTAATTTTAAGTTGATCTTGATTAAGAATTTGCCTTTCAAGGTTCACCACGTGATGTATTTTTTCAATTCCTAGAATGAAACTAATATGATACACATCCTTTTCATTCAATTTTGACAAAGAAAACCTTAGCTAGTAGGGATAGAGCAATCAGATTCTTGTAATCAAAGAACAAAGAACACATCTAATGGAATTTCCCTAAACTATTCCTATGAGCACACACAAAACTCTTTCAATGCACAATGCAAGTTTTTCTTTTCAATTCCCTTAATGTTGTATTGAACAAAAGGAAACTAATGCACATATAATCAATCAATCTTTTTGCAAGAATGAATACTTTACGATAGTTTCGTTTCGAAAGAAATGAATAATTTTAAGAAACTTTCTTTTGAACAAAGATTAATCGACTCTAAACTAACTTCGATAATGAATTAATAGTGATAAAGAAATCATTTAAGAAACACTAAACAATCAAGGTCAAAGTAGGGCTAGCAAAGGAAACACAAGTTGATTTTAGAGAGACAAACATCATTGATCTTTCAACAAGCAAAAACAGAAGGCAATTTTGCAAAAATCAAGTCAAAGGAGGAATTTTTGACCTAAGGAGGATTAGTGCAACCTTGAATGGGAGACAGTGCGGTTCAGAGCACTGTCCTTAAGCCAGGGGTGCTCTACAACACTCTGTCTCTTGACCAGACATGCACTGGTGCTAGAGAGGCCATCCTAGGGGCTTGCAAGCACAAATTTTACCAAAACAACTCTTCAAAAAGGGCTGAAACAAGATCAATGGAAGCAAGTAAAGTCTACTAGGGTGTACTAGGATGAAGGTAAACTACCCGGAATGATGATTGTTCCCCAACGAAGTTGCTAATTTGTTATGTGTAATTTTGCATCTACGAATAAACACAATTTCCTTAGGTGGGTAGCTACACCTAGAAAAACAGATTTAAAACGCTTAACCTCTTTCTATAGAAGATAAATAAGACAAGGGACCTACTTGTTATCGTTCTCTTCCCTTTGTCTCCTTTGTTTGATTCCTGTCGCTCCTTCTTGAACTTAATCCACTCAACAAGTATCTGCAATTGTAAACAGAGGACAAAAACCAATCAAAGCAAGATATCTATCTATTATAAGCAAATGGAATTGAAAGAATTTACACATATAATCATCATACATAAAGACAAGAATATGGGAAAAGGTGTAAACAACTTTATTAAGTAGAAGGAAGAATTACAACCATGAAGTTTGATCCATTGCCACTCTTCTAGCTTGGGTTCCAACCAACATCACATCAAAAACACAACACTTCGACAACATAACAATACTTGCTTACAATCTCAAACCTCACACCAACAATATTTCCTTACAAATTCTCAAAGTCCAGCCCCTGATCACTTAGATTAGTGCTCAATTTATAAGAAAATGATGGTGGTTTCGTCATAAATGAGGGCATTGAATGGCCTTCCAAACTTAGAGTTAGTTTCCATGGAGGAAGGGATGAGAGGATATGAGGTTACTTAACTCATTCCCTATCCAATTTCAAGCTCATAGGAGATGATAAGTGTGGGAATCTTCTAGATGGTTCCAGAAGATAAGAATATTCCCAGAACCCTATGATGATTTCGCTCAATCTCGCCCAACACAGGTCAAAGTGGGCCTAAGTGCTCTAGAAAGCACCCTGACATGGGCATACTTGCATTGAAGCGCACTTACCTCTGACCAAGGCTGCGCTGGTCCCTCAAGGAGGCATTTCTGGAGGGCTTCAGGCCAAGAAACTCTCAGGAAGGAGGCATTCAAAGTGTTGACTTGTTTAGGGCATGTAGCAACTGATTAGGGTTTGACGAGCCCCAAAAGTATTGATCTGAATGATGGGAGTGATGTGCCCAAATGGATATGTAACAATAGTTCATGGATGAATTTCTAAAAATAGAAAGTCTAAAATTAGAAAATCTCAAGTATGACTTTCTAAAAATAATAAATCACCTTGCATTAATTGGTAATCAAGTATGGTTGATGGAAAATCCCTTAAGATCATCAATCAATCCTGATAGTTCAATTTTTACTTAATCATCAACATTACCATTATTATTATTATTATTATTATGTTATTGTTATTAAAAAGAAATTCAAGTCTCTCAATAATGGCTTGCAATAATGTCCTCTTACACTCTCATTAATTCTCTTACACTCTTTTACTCCCATTAAAATACTCGTTATAAAATATTCCTCTTACACGTCATAAAAGATTCCTCTTACAAGGCATGGCATGCAAGATTTCTCTTACACACTCATTAAAGGAATGTCATAAAAGATTCTTCTCACTCTCTCATTTAAGGCATCTGTTGCCTCACCATAGTGGAATTCAGATTGTCTCGCCTTAATGGCATGAGTTACTCTTCCCTAAATGGAAAATGTAAATCCTACTCAAGGCATGTGTATTGCTCCTCCTTTATGTCAATAATTAATTGCTCCTCCTATATATATGTGTTTCATATCATCTCACCTTAATTACTTGCGTATTGTGAATTCAATCTTGAGAGATATTTGGAGAGACTTGAAGGAGATTGTGAGAGAGAGAGACTTGGAGAGCAAGAGAAGAACTTGGTGTGCCAAGGTTGATTATATGGTTGCTTTAGTTGTTGCTACTAGTTATCTTCATGCTACAACATGTTCATATTTGGTTAATTTTTCATTATATTTACCTCTCATTGTACTTTGTATCTCTGCTGAAATATTGATATCTAATAGAAGAAGAATCTCGTTGGGTTTTCCCCTTGTGGGTTTTTCCCTGCCCATTGGACCTAAATTCTTTATGTCTCATTGTGTTCTTGGCTATCTTCTATTGTTCATATGGTTTATGTTCTATCTACAATTGCTTAAATAATATTGCAACATAAAGAAGTTTTGTAATAAGTGATTGCTACAACATAGAACATCAGAATTTCAACATGGTATTAGAGCTTTGGTGAAGACAAGCTCAAGAAGACAAGCTCCATTTTCAATGCTCTTTCTACTAGAATATATCTTGTTGTTTACTCCATTTCTAGCTTTTTTTCTGCTGAAATATCTCGTGTTGTCCGCTCCATTTGCAACTCTCTTTATGTTGAAATATCTCTTGTTTTCTACTCCATTTGCAGCTCTCTTTTTGCTAAAATATCTCTTGCTATCCCTTCTACTTGCAACTCATTTTTCTGTTGAAATGTCCCTTCTCATTTTCTACTGAAATATCGCTTGTTTCCCCTTCTTTCTTATTGCTAAAATCTTATTTGTTGCTCCTTCATTTTTGCTGAAATCTTTTTTGTATCTCCTTACTTAGTGTTGAAATAAGAAGATCTAGTATTTGTTGTCCTATTTACTACTAAAAGCAGAACCAAAATTAAATTACTTTCTTATTTCTACTCTTTGTAGTGCCTCTTGTGCATATTATTGTGACAGCTAGTCGGTTGATAGTTTTTCTTCCAAGAACTTTACTAGTTATAAAGAAGTTCTCTCAAATCTAGTTGAGAGGGAGACATCTCTAAAAATTATACTTGGAGATAATTCTACATATCCTATAAAGGGATTTGGTTCTTTTTTTTGTTGTTGTTTTTTTTTAATCTTGATCAATAAATTTTGTATGTACCTGGTTTAAAATTAAGGTGTTGCATGTGTTTGATAATTATGGTTTTGGTATTTGTTGATGCATGTAAACGTAAAGAATAGTTTTACTTCTATTTATGCATGTGCAAGAAAGCGTTGTCTTGAAAATAAGTATAACGCATAGAAGGTTATGAAAGAATAAGTGATAGAAATTGAATGTTGAAGATAGATTGATTTTGATTCTCTCACATTATATGAGAAAGGAAATAATCTTATGGGTTTTGGTGATTTTGATATTAGAGTTTACTGATAATAATTGTTGCAGGTAAGGATCATGAATTTTGCAAAAGATGGAATGATAGTTCTAAACTAACCTCTTTTGCAGTGAACAAAGATGGACTATAACTAATATCATTTCAGGAAATGAAGCCAATATGTATAGTTATTATTACATGCCTTCACTCTGGGATCTAGATCAAGATTTGAAGATATTTATAAAATCAATGGAAGACCCATACATGTATTGATTCATGATAAGTAATCATCAATATAAATTGTGGCACCGAAATTTGACTCATCTTCACTATAAAGCATTACCTCATGTGAGAAAGATGGTTTACGAAATGCTTGAGATTAGAGTGGATCATGATGGAGTTTTCCAAATGGTGTTCAAGAAGATGCATTTCTTCTACCAATGACATATGTCTGATGGAAAATGGTAACTTATAGAGGCCAGATCAAGAGGGAGATAACAACTTCCTTCAATCCCCATTAAAAAAAGTAAAAAAAAAATAAGTATTTTCAAGTCTTATGTTGTTTATTTGTGTCACTACTCTTGTTTAGCTTTATATTTATAGATCATTGATTATTCTTCTTGCATGATTATTTGAATGCTTCTTTCACTAACTTCTTGATGAGAATGCGATCAAGAAAAGTAGATCCTGAAGATCATTAGGGTACATAATAGTTCAGGAAGAGTAAAATCCAAGAGGAAGTTAATGAAACAATAATGAAAGAGCCACTCTCACATATAAAAAAGAAAGAAAGACTTGCCTCATCGCCAGGTATACTTTGATTATGTTTATTTATTTTGCTATTATATCTCTTGCTCTTGTTTTGGGATCAATAGGTACATTTGATGAATGTGAGAAACAAGCTCGAGGATGTGGTCCAATGGTTAGGTGGAGAGGTTTGGTCTCCACAGGTCTCGATCCTGGGCAGGATTATGTTAGCCACAACCGACAGTTACTAAGCCCTATCTCCAAGATGCGGATCTTCACAGTTCATTGTGTACATATGACTCTAAATACCCTCACCATTCCCTAAACAAAAAGAGTTCGAGAGAACTCTTCTCTAGTGAAAAACTCACGGTTGGGAACTTGAGGATCTTTGGCTTCCATTTATACATACACATGCAAAAAGAAAAGAAGAACAAGTTGGAAGCTTCAAGTACGAAAGGTATTTTTGCTGGTTATTGTGAAAATTCTAAATCTTATATAACCTGGACAAAGAAATATAGAGTTTAGCAGGGATGTAACATTTGATGAAGATGCAACTCTTGGAACAGAAAGAGACACTCCTCTTCCTTATGTCAATGTTAATAGTCAAGATGATGTACTTGAGATACAAGAAAATCTTAAGCCTAAAATTAATCCTGTTGATGAACCCATGGAGCTCATGGATCCTTTAGATCCTCCTCAAGGTGATCCTCTTTCTGAAAGGAGACCTTTATGATTTCGTGACACCCTTCAAGATGTTGATAAGAATGTTCCTCATAGAGGAACCTTAAGAGAAAGCAAGAAACCATGTCGGTTCCAAGAAAATGTTGTAGCCATGAGAAACATTATTCAAGATGAACCATGCACTTTTGAAGAAGTTGTGAAGGATCAAACATGAAAAAATGCAATGACTGAAGAATATGAGTCCATCACTCATAATGATGAATGGGAAGTGGTTGCAAGGCCACAAGGTAAATATGTTGTCTTCTAAATGACTATATAAAATTAAACATGGTGCTGATGGCAATATTGAAAAATATAAAGCTAGATTTGTGGCTAGAGGTTTGTCTCAGAAAGAGGGAATAAACTATGATGAAACCTTTGCACTTGTTGCCTGTTATACAACCATATGATCTATTGTGGCTCTAGTTGTTAGCCAAGGATGGTCTCTTCACCAAATAGATGTGAAACCACTTTTCCGCATGGCTTCCTCAAGCAAGAAGTATTTGTGGAGAAACCATAAGGCTTTGAAGTACATGACTAGAAAACTCATGTGTGTAGACTAGAGAAAGCCCTCTATGGTTTGAAGCAAGCTCCAAGAGATTGGTATGTCCACATTGATAGCTTCTTGATGAAGATTGGTTTTACTAGAAGTAATTTGGATCCAAATTTTTACTTCAAGGGAGTCCAAGGTATGGATTTTGAATTTGGTATTATACGTTGATGATTTATTTATGACCAGTGGTGAACCTCTTATCCTCTAGTGTAAGAGGGTTTTATATTCTTCATTTGATGCACTACTTTCCAGGTCTTGAAGTGTGGAAAGAACCTTATGAGATTTTTCTTTCTCAAGGAAAATATGTTGTCAAGATGCTAGAAATATTAGGTCTTACAAAATGTAAATGCGTGAATACAACAATGGAGATGAACTTCAAGAAGTTGTGTGGTAAAGTTGCAGGTCCTGATTTGAAAAAATCCTTCTGAGCACTGACAATTGATTGGGGCATTGATGTTCTTAGTGAACACTAGACCGAACATATGTTTTTTGTTAATACTCTGAGCCAATATACGATTATTGCAAAGCATGTGTTGAGATACCTACATGGGACCATCAATCTTGGATTGAGATATATTACTAAAAATGTAATACTTCATGGATATATTTATGTTGATTGGGTTGGTAACTCTGTTGATAGAAAGAGAACTTCTAGGTGCTTCTTTAGCTTGTGATATACCATGAGCTCTTGGATGAGCAGAAAGAAGAAGTATGTTGCATTGAGTGCAGCTGAAGCTGAGTACATTGCTACTAGCATGACTAGCTATGAGGTAGTTTGGCTGAGAAAGATTTTTGGGTAAATACTTGAGAAATTTCTAGACACAACAGTTATATATTGTGACAATAAGAGTGGGATTCCTATTGTATAAAATCTCGTGTTCCACGACAAGTCCAAGCACATTGAGATCAAATATCACTATATCCATGATATGGTATAGAGAGGAGCAGTGTGGCTCTATCATATTGTGATTGATGATTAGATAGTTGACATTCTTACAAAACCTTTATCGAAAGGAAAGTTCTTGGTTTTTAGAGAGAAAATTGGACTTATGGTCATGACCATTTCGGGAAGTGTTCACAACTCATAAAGAACACTGAGCTACCTTTCACCCCTGTTAGATCTCATAGGATTAGGGAATGATGTTGGAAAGCTCATAAGGATGAGGGACCTGTTGTGTAGAAGGTGCCACAGGAGTATGCATTAGTATGCATCTGACCCATAGTGTAGGACGTGGGAAGAGCCACCTATCTGGCCAATAGGTGTAGTGAGACTTATCTAGGATGTAGGTGTTCCACGACTTGAAATTTAATGAAACTTGGCTATGTGAGATCCTTGTAATGTGTTGACAAGAAGATTCCCTTAAGTAGTGATGAGCCTTGGATGTATGATATCCTTGGCATGTGTTGACTAGTGGATCCCCCCAAGCAGAGAAGCGACTTGGTTGTGTGAGATCCTTATCATATGTTGAAGAGTGGACCCCCTCAAGTAGTGATGAGCCTTGGATGTGTGAGATACTTGTCATGTGTTGACAAGTGGATCCCCCCAAGCAAATATGAGACTTGGATGTGTGATATCCTTGTCATGTGTTGACAAGTGGATCCCCCCCAAGAAAATATGAGACTTGGTTGTGTGAGATCCGTGTCATGTGTTGAAAAGTGGACCCCCCCAAGCAGAGATGAGACTTGGTTGTGCGAGATCCTTTTCATATGTTGTTAAGTGGCAATCCCCGAAGTGAATATAGGGTGATGGATTAATCTCCCCTACTGTTCGTGGATATAGGGTGGTGGTTGGAGCTCCCCAATGATGATTAATATTCATTAGAGTGAGACATCATTGTTCCATATGATAAAGAGTAGAGAGTAATAGAGATGAACAGAGAAAGAAGAGATATTTTTTTGCAAAAAGAAATTCCTCCCTAGCTGAGAGGGAGTCTTGAAAATTTGGTAGCTTAGGGATGAATTTCTAAAAATAAAAAGTCTAAAAATATAATTTCTAAAATGGAAAGTATAAAATTAGAAAGTCTCAAGTATGACTTTCCAAAAGTAGTAAATTATGTTGCATTAATCGATAAGCAAGTATTGTTGATGGAAAATCACTTATAATCATCAATCAATTCTAATAGTTCAATTTTGAATTAATCATCAATATTATCATTATTATTATTATTATTATTATCAAAAATAAATTCAAGTTTCTCAATCATGGCTCTCAATAATTTTCTATTACACTCTCATTAATGCTCTTACACTCTCTTATTCCCATTAAAAGACTCATAATAAAATATTCCTCTTACGTATGTCATAAAAGATTCCTCTTACAAGGCATGACATGCAAGATTTCTCTTACACACTCATTAACGATATGTCATAAAATATTCCTCTCACCCTCTCATCTAAGGTGTGTATTGCCTCTCCATAATGGGATTCGAATTGTCTCTCCTTAATGGCATGAGTTACTCTCCCCTAAATGGAAAAGGTAACTCCTCCTCAAGGCATGCTTATTGCTCCTCCTTTATGTTAATAATTCATTTCTCCTCCTATATATATATGCGTGTCTCATATCATGTCACCTTAATTGTGCATTGTGAATTCAAACTTGGAAGAGAGTAGAAGAGACTTGAAGGAGATTGTGAGAGAGAGAGAGACTTGGAGAGTATGAGCAACACTTGGTGAGCCAAGGTTCATTATATGTTTGCTTCAGTTGCTACTACTAGTGATCTTCATGCTACAACTTGTTCATATTTGGGTGAACTTCTCATTCTCTTGATATCTCATTGTACTTTGTATCTTTGTTGAAATATTGATATCTAATAGAAGAAGAATCTAGTTTGGTTTTCCCTTTGTGGGTTTTGCCTTGGTCATTAGATCTAAATTCTTTGTGTCTCATATGTTCTAGGTTGGCTTCTATTGTGCATATGGTTTATGTTCTATCTACAATTGCTTAACTAATATTGCATCATAAAGAATTTTTGTAATAAGTTATTGTTACAACATATAATATTGTAGCATAAAGAAGTTTTATAATAAGTGATTGTTACAACATAGAACATCACAATTTCAACAGAGGATGAGACAGATTTGCTGGAGATGTGATTTCTGTGTTTTGGCCAATCGAATTTCAAGTCACTCCCAGGATTGGAGGTATAATGATGCATTTTTCCATGTTATTTTTATTTATTTATTTATTATTATTATTATTTATTTATTTATGATATGAATGAAGTGAACTCCACATTGAAGTAGGTCCAAGAGATGTAGTCCACACTAGACAAATTTCGTATCAAACTTTGTGTGCATTGTCTTTATGGTCTTCTTAGTTTCCTCTTCTTGAGTGTTTGCACACATGGTTTATATGGTCTTTTCACACAATTCTTGAAAACATCAAAGAAATAAAAGATCTTGGATCATATATTTATCTTTAAATATATAATATTAGAAACATTTAATAATAATAATAATAATATTTAAAAATTATATATAAAATAATGTAATTCTTTATATAAATTTAAAGGCGAAGTTTAACTATTCGATTATTTGGCATTTTCTTGGTAATCTAAGAATATGGCGAGATCATGGTTTTTTGTTATATAAAATGTTGATTTAACCCTAGGAAAAACTTTCGTATGCAAATTTTACAACTCAAAGTTCTAATTAAAAAAAATCCTTATCAAATTTCAAATAAAATTAGTAGAAAAAAGGTTCAAAAATATTAAAAAAACTAAAAAAAATTAACTATGAAAATAAATTATATATACAATAGAATATAAATTTTATATATTGCAAAAGATGCATCGTTGAGATATTTTCAAAAGAAAACCATTGACCTCATTCCTACTAGACTTTTTGGCCATGTGGTAAAGGAAAAAACCATTGGACCAAAATAACAAAAAAACTGGAAGTTCTCAAACAGAGTGTCCATGTTGCCCAGAAGAGGCTAAGTACCCAAATACAACCCATTATCATAATCAGTCAACATTATTGCTTGGAGCTTAGGTTGTAGGAATGTTATCGTGTTGTTGAATGAAAGCTTCATGAACATGAGCCTCTATGTGTTCCACTCTCCCCTCAAGGTGATCCAAGCATTCCTAAAGGTGCTCTTGTCCACATTAAAGGGAGGCCATTTTAACCAACATTTGTTGTTGATTATGATACAAGTCGTTCATGAAGGCTATTATCTCATTCTTGTGACTATGATGATCCCAATCCAGTTACCCCACTAAAAAAATCACCTGGTTGATTTATGCCTCCAAGGAGTCAAACGACAGTGGAAAAACCACCTGCCCAAAGGAGAACTTGTGCAGTTGTTCGACCACTTCTACGAAGTCATGGTTCTCTTCTTAATGCCCCATGCACTAGCCTCATGGCCCCATTCCTCTCCTTACAAAACCCCACTATTGCTACATAATTCAGACTCCAAATCCACCACCCAAAATCCTCCACAACCTCAGTGTTGGCTCAACACCAATACTAACCTAGACATAATGCTCCATGTTTAGCATCAAGAGCATAAAAATGGTGGAGGGAAAAATGCATAATTTTCATTGTCAATTGACAGGTCGCAGACCCGCTGTCCCTCTTGTTTGCACATGTGCCACTTCTCAATAGAAAACACCAGCCACCCACTGAGCCTCATTCCCCCGCCACCCACTGAGCCTCATTCCCCCGCCACCCAATGCCTTTTCCCTCAACTCCTGTCTCTGAATATATCCCCCTTGGAGTGACAATTTAGTTCCCACATGCACCACATTGGCACCCTTGCGCCTGAATACCCCAGATGATGCACGAGACTCTGCTATGTCCCAAGTTTCCAAACACACATTGTTTATAATAGAAATTTCCACCACGAACTCTGACCAATTTCCAAAAAACTCACAAAAACTAAAACTATAAGAGACACTTGAACCTACTCGTCTAAAAGCCCAAACCTTCCAATGTAGATAATCAATGGAAGGGGTATCCACCTCCAACCCCAACTAGCCTCTAAAATTCTCACCAAAACTAGAATTATGGAACTGTTGAACAAAATAATGTAGAGTGGAAGACAACATTCCCTGAGTTAAAGAAAAAAGGTGCCCCTCTATTTCTTGCTCAGAGACATTGCTGTGAACCAAACACTTACCATTACATAGGCTCAGGGATTCTTCCTCGGGCTGACCCTCCTTCAGTGGGCCAGAGTCCCAAACGCTGAATCCTCTTGCCAATTCGCCTTTCCAACTGGTCCAACTACTGAATGAAGGACTATACTCCAATGTCATTGCAGGAGGGAAGCCAAGGCATTCTCTCTACGCACGAGGGTATTGAATGCCCCTCGGGCCCGTTTTCTGCCATATTCCTCTCACCCATTAAAGAATTTATATTTAATATTATAAATAATTATTTTTTAATATAATTGAGTTTAAGTTGCGGTTAGTCTCTTTAATTTAAACTTAAATTTGGTAAAAACTAAACCCCACTCAAATTGACTAATATATATTATTTTTTCTTATTTATTAAAATTATAAATTATATACTATTCTTTACTAAATTACAAATTATAGTTAAACGGACTGATCGTTATTTTTTATTTTTTTCCCAGCATGCAGATGATCCTAAATAAGTATTTAAACCGTGTCCGAGAAACTGGAAATGGTATCCCACTTGAATTGGATGATCATGTAAGATTCATAACCTTCTACAAATGGTTTTATTTTATTTACTTCAAATATTTAGACGTCAATAAAAATAACCTTTTATAATTGGTTTATTTTTTATTTTTTAAATATTTAGATGTTGGTAAAAGGAAATGGAGAAAATTTAAATTAGTTGAATTCATTTTATATTATATTTCTATCTTTTATATGTGTTGAAATTCAATTTTTAATTAAAACATGTCATTATTTCTGAATAGCAATGGATTCATTATTTTAAAAATAATATTATTTGAATTTTTTTTCATTATTTTTGAATAGCAATGGATTCATATTATTAAAAAATAATATTATTTTGAATTTTTTTTAGAGTTTATATATATATATTATGTAGGAATTAGGTGAGAAATTTGTAAATATGTAAATTAAGGAAAATTGAAGAGTTAGAATAGGAAGCGATCTTGGAATATGAATTCCAAAGGTCACACCTCCTCATGTTTATAATTATTTTTATATTAATGTGAATTAACATATATGAATAATTTCTTGGCATGAAATGGTATCAGAACCTACTTTAGGTGCCTTTGTCGTGCTTAGTGATTGACCTTTACCCATCAATTATGCCATTGTCACAGTCCTTAGAAATGTTCCTTCTGCCACCCCTGCCAGGTTGTATACCTACTTGTGTTTTTTCATGGTAACACGTAATTCTGAGTCAATTGCTCTACTATTTATCTACCCTAATGTCTCACTTTGCCTCATGGTTTGTTACACATAATCGAGAACTCACGAAGCATTCCCACTTAGAAGCTCAAGGATCCATGATTGGGATCCTACTGTATCCTTGTGTCTATACTCATGCTCTCCTAGGGTATCTGTCATATTTTTGCAATCATAGCCTCTGACCTTCAAATACCTACTCCATATCGTCTTCGCTTTTTTTGTTGTGAGTTCCATTGGTTAGATAGATACTACAAGAGGATCAAGAAGCTCCCATCTGTTTGGAAATATGAATCTACTAGTTCGAGCAGAAAATTTTGACGCAATCACAAATTGGGGTAATACATTGTGACTCCCATGGAATTGCATAGGTGAAGAGTGTCATTGGTAGTAAATTCTTGTGATTTATAAAGGATCACGACCTTGCACCAAAAATACCTGAGGATCTATACCATCTTGTTAAGAATTCAGTTGTTCTCAAGAAGCATCTTGAGAGAAAACTTAACAATAAATATTCCAAATTTTGATTGATTATAGTGGAGAGTAGAGTCCATTATGTCACTATTGAGAGAGGTTGAATTCATGTGAAGTGGAAATTTCAATGAGGAGTTTCATTCAAGTGAAACAATAATTTCATTGAAGTTTATATGCAACGTGTTTTTGATTTTTGTCCACATACACTCAAGGAGAGGAAATTCATGAAAACATATTTATTGCTTTCATTTTCTTATTTGGTATTCTATATATAATTGCACCCTCTTCGTGTGGGTGGAGTTTTTGGTCTTATCTATTATTTTGTTATTATTAAAATCCTTTCATGTTGATGCACAAAATTTTAAATTGAAGATTGATAATTTTTGTCAAAGGTATTTATTAGTTTTATTTTTAAGGCTTGCACACCTACTCATGAAAAAAATTGGTCTGAGCAAGGAAAGGAGAACTATCAAGAGTGTTCTAGAAAGATCAGAGACACACTCACCTTTAATGACTTATGGAATGGCATCTATGAAGGAGAGGATGACAATGCACCTACTAAGCTCACATCAAAAAAAGAACTAGACATTTGGGAGAATAAGGTCAACAAACCTTATGCCCTAATTTTTGCTTATGTAAGTGAAGAGGTGAGTTTTCATATTATTCCAATTAAAAATGTTATGATGCATTGAAGAAATTATATCATTTATATGACTCACACTCAGAATAGGAAGTGGTTCAATTGATGATTAAGATTTTCAACTTGGAGTTGAAATATGATGGCCCTTTGGCCTTAGCCTCATAGATTAAAGCCATCACACATGATGTAGAATCCATTGGAGTTAAAATGGACATTCCTTTCATAGTGTTTTTCAAGGCTCTTTATCCTACATACTCTCATTGTCTTGAATCCTTGCAAGCTAGTAACCAACTCAAGGACAATACCTTTGACACCCTTATGGAAAAGTTTGCAATATGGGAGAAAGCTTTTAGGAAGAGGGAGAAAAATTATCGGTCCCCTGAAGAAGCAATGTGCCTTTCATATAAAGAGAAGAATCAATCACGAGATTCTCCTAAAGGAAGAGGTGGTAGAAGAGGACATGGAAGAAAGAATCACATATGCGAGGGAATAAACACCATTAAGGATAATAATATGATCTCCACTACATTCATTATGATGGAGGTTAACATGACGCAAAATCCCTTAGCAAAGAATCAAGCAAGAATGCAGACAAGACAAAGGTAAAACACCAAATCTAGTGAAAGGTAAAGCAATTGAATATGATCATTACATTGTTTCCCATTGCAATATTGAAGTATTTGAAGATTTGTTTCGTTCTTCATTTTCTTCGTGGAAGGATGAAGGGCTATTTGATACAGGTGCAACCTGCCATATGAATTGGATATACTTCTTTGAAGACCTGAGTGGCAATGTATATGTGTAGAAATTTGATAAAAAATGTAACTAGTTAAGAATTCAAATTGAAATAAGTAGACACAAATTATAGTCTACTAATTTTCGGAATGAAAACCAAAATTCAGAACAACATGCATAGACATGAAACAAGAAAAACCACAAGTACACCGTGATTTCTAAGGGAACCCAACTAGGAAAAACCCCTCAAGCCACTTTGCATTAATATATTGAATAGAGTAACTATTACAATTGCTTGCTCAAACTTTAAGCACAACCTACAAAAGTAAAATTGTTCTCTCTGATGAATCATAGCCTATAGTCAATGCTTAGCCATTTTTTAACTCCTCCAAACTTCTATTTCCTTGCGCAAAATTGAGTAAATTCATGAGCCTAAATAATAGGGAAGCCCCTATTTCCTTACGCAATTACCAAGGAATTGTTCTCCTAACTGCATAAAACAACTGTACACTCAACTAGTACACAATTCATGTTACACTAGCCTTGTCTCCTCCACACTATCTAAGCAATTCAAATTCCATGCATGCATGAGCTATTTTGGGATGATTTATCAGTTATGTTAGCCTCCTGCTGCAGTAGGTTACTCATATTTCATGATTGACATTTTTACAGGCCAAATATGTCATACTTTGCATGCTGCAATGCTCCATATTTGCTAAAACAGTCACCAAAAAAAGAGGCCATGAAAGAATGCTACTCAAAGTTCATCTACTGCATTCCAATTTTGAAGAGTCATTCTAGTTTTGTAGAATTTTCAGCTAAAGGGAGGTCCAAATACGCTAATCTTGGTCTCCCTAGGTTTCAATTTCCTGTTTTAGAATATAGAGAATGAACAATATGTCCAAACAGCTTAATCTTGGCAGATTTTAGATAGGTAGAGAATCTAAGGAGCCCAACTGCTTAATCTGGGCCCTTGGAAGAAATAAGGGTAGTTTGTAGATAGGAAGGCATAAAAGAAAAAATTGAAATGCTGGGTCTGCAAGTCTAAGTGCACCCAAACCAAAAGAAGAAGAAATGTTAGGTAAGTAGGCTGGGTAAGTAGTTTTGAGGTTGCAGAATCTTGATTTCTCATCAATTCTATGTTTTTAAAGTATCATCTCTACTCAGGTCACAGTCATCAGGCAGTTTTATGTGGAGGAGCTCAAATCAGGCATAACTAACTTCCCTTCCTTCCTCTTCCCTAAATTATTGACTAATTTCCCCAAAAGAGGTCAAGATCTGCTTAATACCTCTTAGTTTCATCATTTTCCAGGTCATTAACCTTGGTGAAGATCTGCTTCACTTAAGGAGGGTCCATACTTTCTCTACAAAGCTCTATCTCCCCTTTGAAGCCTAAGATCTCTGAAACTTAGTGCTTTCTTGTCATTTCCATATTAACTACTGACATTATTATTTAACTCCCTATATTTTCCCCATCCCCCTACTAAAACTATGTAAATAATCCCCTTATGTAGATATCCCCTCCCCCTGGTTGAAATATAACCATAAGTATTTCTCTGGGAATTACTAAGTCACCTGGAATTTAGTAAGAACCCTCTTTTTGAATGAATTTCCATGCCCAGGTGTTTGGACCCCTTCCAAAACACAAAGGACCCATTTCCAAATGCAAACCCCCCCCCCCCGCGCATTTTTCCTTGGAATTTATTAATGTTTGTTTAATAAATCACCAAGCGCCTAAACCCATTAACCTGTTTCCTAAAGTTTAAAACACACCCGCGCCGTGGAAAAATTAAAACTTTAACGCGCGCACTCTTTTAATAAATCCCACGCACCTTCGCCTCCCGTCCACCGTCGGATCGCCTCCCCCAGATCCGACAGCCCTTGTTCGTATCGGGCGCCCTATTGTAGTGGTACGTTACCACCCGATGTTCAACGGTTTTACCGTCATACACTGGGACAGGTGGCGGCCTCTCATTGCATCGGGCCGCCCCTGACAGAAACCACCTCCATACCAAAGGCGGTCCGATGCATAGGCCAAAACCACCCTCCCCTCACGTAACAGGAGCACCGCGTCACCCTGCCACGTCACCTCCACATCACCTCACACTGCCTGCACCAGGCCCACGTCAACTGCCACGTGTCACTGCCACCTCGCCCCGCCATACTGCCACGTCACCTTGCATGCTGACGTCATATCCATACCAGATGACCCCACTATTGACGTCATTCGCCATACCACTGACGTCATACTGACGTTAGCAGCCAAAACCGGAAAAAATGCGCAAGCACGAAAGTCAAGCTTCGGAGCTCCGGAATGAAAAACAAAGGCAGTTTTCGATGCGCGATTAGCGCAACACTACGGGAAATGAGCCATATTGGATCATCTTTAGGGAATATTTTGATTCCTCCACCCTTTTTGCACTAAAAAGGCCCAAAAAAGCCCAATTTTGCCAAATTAAACGTATTTGAAGACAGAGAGAGACCATGAACAGAGATTAAAGAGTATAAGATCAAATATGCATACAAAAATCATGTCGAATAGTATTAGGAAGCGACGGAGACTATCAATGTAGTGGCAAAGTGTATCAGAGGAGATTTTCTCAGGGCTCGAGGAAAAATCAACATTAAAAGGAAAGCTCTGAAAGTCAAGAAGCAGTTGAAGACGCATTGAAAGCTCACCAACACAAATGACTGCACATTAAACTCACAGGAGATCAGTGGACCAGAACTCAATGCACAGTTATGACAGAACCACTACACCAACTCACACAGGACACCCCATCAACTCAACTTGATCCAGCTGCCTCTGGCGTAGCCCAAAAGACTTACTTGCATTTAATTCCAGCAACAATTAGGTTTTTAAAAAGCTTTTTCCTGCAGACCTATTTAGGTCGGTTGTAATAAATAACTTTAGATATTTTTCTTATATATACCACCCTGAAAAATGGAGTAGGGGTTGGTTGGTAGGTTAATTGCTTGATCTTTGGTATTTTGATATTTTCCTCAAGCAGAGACTCGCACCGTAACTGTGATACTTTCTATAATCAAAGACTGCTGAAAGCATGGATTCTGAAATTGTCTGCTGTGTTTAATTGGCTGAGGAGTGACTGTGGAATTACTATGCTTCTACATGGTTCAATAAGTGTTTCTTAACTCTGTTAGTTTTTTTATGTTTGTTTTATCATCAATCCTCCATCTAAATTGCATAAAAGAAGAATAGTTTAGGATTTGCTTAGCTGCACTCTAGGCTCAATTTCTGTAATTTTTCATGTTTTCATCAGGAATAGTTATGAACATGCATACTTGAATGATCTTGTTTACGCTGTTTCTTTCACTTATGAATGATAGTTTAGGAATTCTTAAATGCTCCTAGACAACCATTCATTCACTTCTCCTCCCTGTTAGTTTTGATGAAAGATTCTTAATTTCCTTTCATCCCTGACCATCATTCCATCCTCTCAACAAATTGATAATTGTCTCATGTATCCCGCTCCATAATCCTCTTGTGCCCAAGAAAATGCAACAACAAGCCTTAATCCATGACTCCATGCCCAATGGTTTGAAACTTATCACACTCTACCTTGCCTCCCTGCCTGGAATTATCTTCCTTGCATGCATCTTCCATCCAAACAAAAAATCAAAACCCCTAAACCCAACAACTAGCCTAAAATCATCATCAACAAAGTTAAATCATTAAGAGAGAGCCCTCTCTGATTGCAGGTGGGCTAGAACCTGCAATCCAAAGATTGGTTTGTGGTTACCTCGGGCGTATCCCTACAGGAGCTT